>JAYJMB010088770.1:0-63203 GCA_036873735.1 Pouteria campechiana | reverse complement strand
TTTATCTGTATATGTGTGTTTATATATATATATATGTACATATATGTATATATGCGCATATATATATATACACACATACAGATGCACATAGACACATATATGCATATGTATATCTATGTGTGTGTATTTCTGTAGAACTTCTTTGTTTGGGCCCACATTGATGATTAGACAAAATCCAAATAGATCGTTTTATTAGCATCTTTTGCTTAATTATGACATCAAAAATCATTTCGATCAAAGTCTCATGTAAGCCGTACTATTTATAAAAGAATAAAATCATGGGTAAAAAAATAAAAGTCACTTAGATCCATTCACTCGAGTGTTAGAATGTTATAATAATTTATAAAACCATTCCTCTACATCAATAGAATATTTTAGAAGGTATAGATGTTTAATTAAAAGCCTACAAAATTTGCATAGTAGTCAAACAATTTTAATGCATTCATATTCACCTTTAAATGATTGTGACCTATAGAAATCTTTAAATGATTATGACCTATAGAAATCTTTGATTTGGATAAATTTTGGTTCCCTAGCTAAACAAATTATTCTAAATGTAATGGTTGGATTAGATTTCATGTAATCATCAAAGTGGACTTAAACAAAGAGGTTCCACCAAAATATTTCAGTGGAACCAGTTCTGTTGAATCACTCCCCTACACGCACACATATATGGAACTGATCTTATACAACCAGTTGCATGGAAATACTCCATGCAACTGGTTGATTGTTGATTAAACATGATATTTTTAGTACATCTAATTCATTTATAATATTATTCAATATATATTTATGATGCAAAAATTTATATTAATTGAAAACGTATATATGCCAAAAAACATAAAATCATTAGGGAGTGCATATGTAACTGTTAAAACCTTTTTCAAATGATATCAACAATAGAAATATAATTTTTGCATGATTTTTAAGTACTTTAGATAAAATATTATTCATAAATATAATAGATGGAGTGGATCTCATACAATCTTTGAGGTGGGTGCAAAATCAACTGGTTGCAGGGTGCGTTTCCATTCAACAGGTTGCATTAGATCGTTCCCATGTGTGTGTGTGTGTGTGTCTCTCTCTCTCTCTCTCTATATATATATATATATCATGGTGGTTCCAATTTGTGTTGGAAGGATTCAATTCTAACACTGGCAAGATTCATTGAGTTTTTACCACTACAGCTAAGTGCTTGTTGATCATGTATCATTTTTTCCCCCCTGTTTCATGAAACAGCTTTCTATGCAATGGCAGTACAAGATCCATGTTGCTGACTCAAATAAGAGGGCATAAATGCTAGATGATAATGATAATTGTGCATGGGCAGGTTGGGTTATGGCGTAGTCAGACAACGCCAAATCATGTAATTCTAACTTGCCATCCACATTTGAGCCCTGTTTGCGACCATTGCATCTAAACCTGCGTATTTTTTCTTGATTATATTGGTTGAGCTTTTTGGTTGGATGATCTTCAATTGGCCTGACTAATTTTCAACTTTGACTTTGGTAGATTTTTGTAGCTGAGCTCATTACATTATTTGTGAACATTATAAACCTTTTGAAGCTTTTTATTTTTCCTTTGTTTTATGGTCATCATAATCATCACCATTATCCTTGTTGTCAAGGCCTTAAATAAATAGGGGGTTAGTTACATTAACCATGCTATGCTATCAGAATATATCATGGGCCATTTCTTGATTTGATGACTGTGAAGATACATTTTGGGCATCTTACTTGCATCATTGTTTACATAATTCAGCTTGTACTACACTACTACCTTCCACTAGTAGGGTCTTTTTCTCCTTTATTATTTGTTGACAAACTTGGAGTAATACCTTGGTTTTCCCTTATTAATTACAGGGAAAAGGATGGGGAAGCGATGATTTTGATGAAGATGATGACGACGACGATGATGAAGACCTTGATATCTCAGATGAAATTGAGATGGAGTTTATTGATAATCCTCGTAATAGAAAACAACGTAAAGGTGGGCGCAGTTTGAAGCCAGTCAAGGGAATTAAGTCATTATCTATAAATAAGAGAAAGAAAGGCAGAACAGTAATTGAAGAGGAAGATTCATTGGAAGGGGACTCAGAAAAGGATACTGATGGGGATTCCAATCATAGAACAAAGAAAGGTAGTCATATCCATAAGAAGGCTGGTGGTCGATCTACTATGTATGCAAATATCCTTTCACAGGATAATGAAGTTCGAACTTCAAGTAGGTCAGTTCGAAAGGTATCATATGCTGAAAGTGAAGAAAGTGAAGAGATTGATGAAGGAAAAATGAAGAAGTCCCAAAAGGTATCCTTTGAATCTTGTAAATGCTTCTTCATGCATGCCATGCATTGTTGATTTGTTTGCTTTCACCAAGCTTTTAATTCAGACTTGGGTCAACCACCCTGGCTGTTGTTGTATCTTTACTGTATTTGGCAAAGTCCACAGTAGGTATTTTAAACACAGCTGAATTAACTGACTGGGTTATGCCAATTTGAACTAAAAAGGTCTTTGATACTGATTGAAACTGCCCTGCCCGGGTCACAGGAAGAATAGCTATATTGATTTTGTAATGAGTCCCAATCCAATTATAAAAACATTAAAAAAAGCATTCTGTTTACTTATCCCTACTTGGAAATTTTCTGTAGATGGTAACTGATAAAAGTGGTTCCCTCCAATGTTAAGTGCTCTTGGACATTGTTAAATGGGATTGGATGAACTTGGTTGTTGAGTTTGATCAAAGTTGTGAATTCGAGAGAGATTTGGGTGTGGTTTTATGAGCTGTATTTGATAAAGATGGTGCAATAAGCTTGTTGGATTCATCCTGGACATTTGTTATGGAGTCTGCAACATACTGTGAGGGTTAGTTCTGACTTCTGAGTTTTCTGGGAATCATTGCTATGTTCTTATTATGTCAAGGTGCGTTTCCCTGTGCAGATTTCAATGTAGTAATTGGATACTGCAAGAAGAGTTGTGAGAATAATTGAATGGAGTTTATAGAAACATTTAAGTTGTAGAAAATTATGAGTTGCTTATTGAAGGTTGTTTTTCAGAGGGTCCATCATTATTATAATAATTAATGTTGAAAAGATGTACACAGAAGTTATTGAGAACGATATAGCAGATGATAAGAAGGATGCAAGGATGATAGTGAGAAATTATCCTGTTTTGAGTTCAATGCCATCCTTCAATGGTTGCAGTGAAAGAACTGAAGAGAACCAATTGGAAATTTTCAATGGAAGATGGATTTATGTGAAATACAACTAGAGGTAGAAAATCTTTTCGCTAAACTATTGGCTTCTCAAGAACCTCCTTGACCAAACAAAGTCTTGTTATTAATTCTCCTCCACTCCATCCATACCTTTTATCTAATGTCCTGTTATTCGGTTCTTCTCAAATCCTCCACATAATTCTTTAAGCAGCATTTTTTCAATTACCGCTTGTGTCTAATGGAACTACGACCTATCTCACAGTGAAATAGCTGGAAGTAGAAAAATTGATGCTGGATGGTATGTGTTTGCTAAATGATTGAAGGCACGATTACCCTAGCCCACCCTCTTCCCATGTACAATGGAGAGTTTTGGAACCAGGGGTATATAGTTTAACAGAATTTTGGAACCATGGGATGTACTTCCAGTCAACTAGCTGGAAGTAGAAAATTTGATACCAGACTGTATGTGTTTGCTAAATGATTGAATGCATGGTCAACCTAGTTCACCCTCTTCCTATATACAATGCAGAATTTTGGAGCCAGAGGTATATAGTTTAACAGAAGTTTGGAACAGTGGACATTTTGTTCATGAGATCTTCTATGTTGACAATTTCCCTACCCATGCTTACCGTTTTTAGTTTGAATCTAAGGACGGATGATTCCAAATGCTTAGCAGGGAGGAAAGGTTCTCTCCTCTGGTAAGAAATTATAAGGCTACAATTGGGAGTAAGCATGCTATGTTGCTGTTCATTTTGAAATCTTTGTTCTTTGATTCCAGTTTTCTTTAGTATTCCATTGATTTCCCCCCTGCAGCTCAAGACCTTATATCCTGTTGTTGAGATATTGATGAATATCAATGGCCAAGTCCCATCTTGTGGATGTCCACTGCACTTCCATTTAGTTGATAGAGAGCAGATCTTGATATGAAGCGTTTTCCATCTGTATTTAAATTGAATTTCTTAAGAATGATGGATGCCACTGAATTTGTAGAATTGCAAAGTTGTTGTCATGGTGGATGGATTCATATCTCTCCATATATTTGCTGTTGCCATCTAAGGAAAGGAGCTAAATGATACCAGGGAGGAAGGGAAAGCATCTGCCTATCAAGGGGCCATTGTCAGATCTTTCGTGCAGATATGCATGTTAGAGTGAGACTACATGCTGAAAGAAACTCCACACAATCTGTGCAAACACACCAAAAATATAAATAAGCATTTTTAGGATCCATTTGGTAATTCGGGAAAGAGAGGAAAAGGAAGTAAATGATGTTAGAGGAAATGAGATAGTAATTGGGAATAAAGTAAGTAAAGATAAAGTAGATAGGCTTTTTAGATGAAAAATATTGGGTAATGATTGAAAATATAGGTAATAATGAGGTAGGATTGTTGGCGTAAGTTAATTTCACATCAATTGAAAGGTGTGGGATGTCTTTTCCTCTTTTTCCCTCATTACTAAACACACCTTCCTAACTCTTCTCTATCAATGTGTTCTTGTAATGGAGAATGACAAGATTCATGTAAAAAAGATCAACTAGGGGCTTTGGATGTGACTGGCTTGCATCCTTGGGCACTGAAGCTGAAACATATTGCTCTTTGAGGATACTGTAGCATCCTTGGGCACTGAAAAAAAGATATTATTGTATTTATCTCAGATAATATCATTTTATAGGAAACTTTATTTAAAAGCAGAAAAAATAATAAACTTGAGAAAAATTAAAAAATTTCAATGAAACTTAATTATAAATTAAAATAGATATAAATAAACATTTAAATAAAAGATATTACTTTTAAATGCCAACATTTTGTGGCCAATGGAAATGCATATGACACCTATACACACAAACCTCAACAAATTTAATATGAATTTAATACATAAAAATCAAATATACATCGATACAAATATGCATAAACAACACACAAAAGGGTGCATTTGTTTTACCATAAAGTGGTCCAAACGCCCCATGCATTTAAAAATTATAGAAAAGTCGCTTTCTACTACTATTTTTGAAGTGACATTTAATTACTTATGACAACCATACTTTTTCCATATCATTACTTATATTTTTCTTTTCAAAAGCCTACATTTTTTGTCTTTATGTTCTTTATGGCTGGTATCTCTCCCTATATATTCACATCATTATATCTCTTCTTACATCTCTTTTACAGATTCTCCTTTTTACACCTCTTGCTACATATCTTTAACATCAGACCAAACACACAAATAAATTTTGGTTTTTGATGATTAGGGAGGTTGTCCCAGCTGTTCAGGAAGAAATAAAGGGAAGAAATGGTGTTTTGGGCAATAATTTGCACAATATGATAATTTCGGAGATGTTATTGATAATTTGGAGTTAGTATCTTGATGATATCTCCAATATTATCAATAAAACTTAGGATAGACAAGAATACTGGTTTCCTATGAGATCGATTTTAGCCACCTCCAAAAAGATAATATATTGCTGGTAATATTGAAATTGTGAACACTGGGTTGTTGTGCTTTCTTGAACTCTTATTTGGATTTGCTTTTCAATGGGTTTTGGGAAGGTTAGAAATGTTATGCTTTTTCAAGGTTGATTTAATGTATTGTACTAATCTTTTAGATGACAAAACAGGTTTTATGCTTTGTATGTTGGAACTCAATAAGCTTTTCTTGAAACCATTGCAAGCTGTTTTCTAGCTTTAAAAGTTCTTTTATTGAAGGTTTTGAGATGTGCAATGTGTCCAACCTTATTCTTTGTTCATGAAACAGGTCTTTCAGGATGATGCTGAAGAGGATGATACTGATACAATTGAGAAGGTGCTGTGGCACCAGCCCAAGGGCATGTCTGAAGATGCTTTAAGGAACAAGAATTCAATTCAGCCCATTGTGTTGAGTAACCTACTAGACTCTGAACTAGATGGGAATGAGGTTGAGTTCTTCATTAAATGGAAAGGCCAGTCATATTTACATTGTCAATGGAAAACGTTGTCTGATCTCCAAAGTGTAAGTCGTCTGATACTTACGAGGACAAGGCTTGAAATTATTGTCTGCAGCTTATTAATTGTAGTGTATATACTTTGAAAATTCCCCAAAGGAAAGAACCAATAATGCCTCTTGCTTTTGCCTATGCTCTGCCTTTTGAAATTCAAATATTAAAAAGTTTCATGATGTGACCGTGCAGCTTAGTGGTTTTAAGAAGGTCTTAAATTACATGAAAAGGGTGACAGAAGAAACAAAGCTGAGGAGGACACTGTCACGTGAAGAGGTAATTTTTATTTTTGTTAATGGTAACTGTTATTCTCCTCCTCATTTTACATTCTTATTTGTCATAGCCTTGCTCCCTTATGCCCTTCAACTTGAACTTAGCATTCTTAAATTTATATAAGAATATTCTAACGAGTAGTAGAATGAACAACATATTCCATTTTAACTGGTTTGCACATATTTCATCACCAATCATTGTTGTCAAACTTCTATTACCATTTATTATTTTGGTTAAATCTTGGATAAAACTATTTGTATCCCACATAAACCTTTTTTGATGAATCTTACAATTTGATGATTTGAATCATATGATTAATGAATTCATTCATGATTTACATTTCAAAATTATACTAACTGTTATCTTGCTTGACTTTTTTGTTCCTTGATAAATTGGTGACATGCGAAAGTCATTTAACAGGGACATTTCCCAATCATTGCAAAGAATTAAATCGGGCATCTTGTTGTGGTAACCTTAGCTGAATCATTGTTTTGAAATCATATTATTTTATGTATCAAGTGGTAACTTTATGAAATTTCGAAGTAGGATTTCCTTATATCATTTGACATTGCTGTGGATTATCTATGCTGTGGATTTGACTGATTTTTGAGCTTAGGACCTAAATCTTTTTATGTGATTGGCATGGATTCTTATAATTTATTATGGTGTGGCTGACGTGCCACTCACCACACCACTTCTAGTTGCTCTGCTTCATATCCTGCTTGTGTTACTGAATGGATTAACGGTACTAGCTTCCTCGTGTATGGGCTACTTCTAAGTGGGTTTTTGTTATTGCAGTCAATCATACATAATTGACTTATCTTCCCTGAGATTGTCTCTTTGCCTTTTCAGCTGTGCCTGGGGGCCTATACAATTGCTGTCTTTAGTTGAACTTATTTCTTAAAACATTTCTATTGACAATTTGGAATTATCATGGGTACTCTGATACATTATTGTCCTTTAAAAGAATTATAAATTATCACTGGTTGCCTTTTGTGCTAATCAAGGTTTCTTTTGTATTAGGTTGAAGTTCATGATGTGAGCAAGGAAATGGAGTTGGACCTTCTGAAGCAATATAGTCAGGTTTTATTTGTTCCTCCTTTATCATCATTGTGCGAATATTTTTCTCTCACTTCTCTATGATTTTTTTTTCCTGCTAATGGTTTCTTTTAGGAAATGATGATTTCCAGGTAGAAAGAATATTTGCAGAGAGAATAAGTAAAGCTGGATCTGATGATGTAGCGCCAGAATATTTAGTGAAGTGGCAAGGACTTTCTTATGCTGAAGCAACCTGGTACTTGATTTATGATTCAGTTGCATTATTAGGCATTCCTCTTCCTTAAAGACATTGCAGAAGTTAATCTATATTGATTGTCCAATTCGTGGCTGTTAAATTCCATACGTTGGATTAGTTTTGATCAACGTCCAAAAGAGAAATTAAACTGATGCGGCTGAATATTACTAGACTGACTATATAACAATCGTCCTTCATTATATATTTACCTATCTGTTAAATTTGTTGTCTTACATTATTCATTTGATTTGCTAGTAACTTCAGTATTAGCTATTTCTTGAATAGCAATTGCATTGATGTATATGATGACTTGATCGTATTCTCGTAGGGAGAAGGACACTGATATTTCATTCGCTCAAGATGCTATTGATGAGTTCAAGGTAACCAACTCAGTATGACTGCTATGATGTTCCTTATTTAAAACACAGAGAATCTAGAGATTGGTGATCTGAAATGGCTTGATGATGGCCATAATAATGCTTATAAAATTTATAGCTTCTTTTATGAGTGTTGCATGTAGTTAACTTAAACTTAGTGTCCTTGTAGTTTTTTTCTTTACATGGCTAAAAAGGGTAGGGAGGGCCAAAAATAATTGTAAATTTCTGGCTGTACAGATTCCATTACATGTAAATTCTACTTCACCCATGGAATTTTGCTTCCATTTCAGAATCTTTTTGGAACCATGATTCCCTTTCTAAGTGTTTCAGCCTGCAAGTAGCTATTCTTTCTACCCCTTTCGCCCCTATGTTTTTTCTGTTTGGGTTATATAGCTTTCTCTGTATTTTCGTGACCTTATATATGCAAGTCTTTGTGGGTTGTGATCACATACGCTCAACATCATGGTAAGCTGACCTTGTTCTAGTGCCTATACTGCAAGTGTTGCATGTAGTTAAACTTAGATGAATAGTTAGGATGCAACTTGTGTTGTGTTTGGAGTCAACCCAACCTCAACCAGATTCACAAAACCCTCTACCCAACCCTAATTGGCCACTGTTTACAAAATCTTGGATATGGGAGTAGCAATTTTGCATTGGGTTGAAGTTGATGATGGTTGGGTGTTTTATGAATAATTGTTGGGAAACCTTCAGTTTACATCATAAATATATGCATCCATAATCAATTTGAAATGGCATGCCATATGTGGTCAATGTTGCTATAGTTAAACAGGGAGTAAAACTGCATGACGATGATCTTGTTATGTGTGCATAACAAACATCATGAATTTTGTTTAGTCTTTTTCACAATGTATGCTACTGAACTTCCTCTGTGGATCTGTTGTCAATTGAAATTATTTTCAGACTAGCTCTTTCATTATTGCATTAACCAATTCATATTGTACGCTTACCCACCCCATGCGGGAGGAATAATTAGTTTGCAACTTGGGTCGGGCTGCTTCAACCTAACCCTAACCCCAGTACAACACTGAAACCTTCCCATGTCAATTGTAGCTGTAAAGTCTCCAACCCCACCCTAATGAGTTTAGTTGGTCTAGTATGACAATATGATTGGACTCTTATAAATAATTGTTGGTAAAGTTTCACTCAGCTTTGCAAATTTTTGTCTGTATGATCTTTTTCTTTAAATAACATGTGAATTCATGCATATGGGAAATGAATTAACGTATCTTTCTTTTTGCCACTCTGTTTTATATATTTCATATGGGCATTTGAAAGGCTTCCAATTTGAATTTTCAAGTTTTAATGGCCAAAATTTAACAAAATAAAAATGGTGGATAAATGTTGTATTGGTAATATACATATATAATGACTATTCTTAAGCTAAAATTGGTTCAAGTTCAGGTTGGGTTGCCTAATAACTCACAAACCACTGCAATCCTATTTCAAGATCTGGCTGGTCGTTTTGTTAACTTTAAAACCCAGGTTCCATATGGGATGGGAAACCAAACCAAAATTGCATCCCTAAGATTGTTATCCAAAATTCACAAAAATCATCAACCAGAAGTTGAAGTCATTAATGAGTTGGGCTGGTTGATCTTGAGTGAAGATAGGCTCAAATGACCAAGATCAAGGACTTTGGGCTTGAGATTGAGTGAAGCTTAGCTGAACGACTTTGATATGTATGATGTGTAAGTGCATGTTTTCTGTGTTTGCATTGGCATTTTTAGTTTAGATCTATGCTATAATTATTTTTGTGTGTCTGCATTCATCTGTACCAAGATTTTGGTGCCTGATGATGATCATGTTTGTAAATGCATGCATGTGCAAGCGCACTAAGATTTTGGTGCCTGGGATGACTGCATGCTCTTGGGAATTACAAGATTTTAGTGAACTGGGAGCTGAGGATCATTATCTTGTATACATGTGTGCATCGGCATTTGCATAATCATTTCCCCTGTAGTTTTGTTGGAAATCTTTTATTGTATCTGCTTTGTTCATTTAGTCTAGAAAAGTTGCCTTGGGTTACCTACATTGCAGAATTCTGTTTAATTCGAAACTCATGTAGACCAATAATTGCAAAATGAAATAGTTGAAATGGTTGTGATCCCTTGGTTTGATCTTGATTGGGTGGCCTATCATGTCTTGAATATGTTAAATAACTCAATCAAATATCAGGTTAAAGTATTCAGAAAGAACAAAGAGCCATTTTGTAACTTTGGTAGTTCCCTTCTCAATTTATAGTGGGCAATCAGTCTCAACTTATGTTTATTATTTCAGCCTACCTGTACGCTCAACCAGCGTTTGCTTTGTAGTGATAATTATCGCTTTATCACTAATAATTATTGTTTTTGGAGGGTGGGGATAGTTTATGCCCATGTAAACGGTAAAAACCATTTTACCCCATTAATTAGGCAATATTAGGGATTTATCGCTGAATAATAATTGAAAAAATTACTTTATTGCTTTTTGCATAATTTATCTCTAAAATCGAGATAATTATTGCCAGTATCAACAAAATTCAGCACTAAAATTGAGATAAGTAGAAAAATAAAATAAGAGTAACTTATTAAAACTTTAATTACTTTAGCCCACCTATACGCTCAATCAGCGTTTGCTTTGTAGCGATAATATTCGCTTTATCACTGATAATTATTGTTTTTGGAGGGTGGGGATAATATATCATTATGTAAATGGTAAAAATCCCATTAATTAGGCAATATTAGAGATTTGTAAACCAATAATCATTGACAAAAATCATTTTATTGCTTTTTGCATAATTTATCTCTAAAATAGAGATAATTATTGTAGTATCAACAAAATGCAGTACTAAAATTGAGATAACTAGAAAAATAAAAGAAGTGTAACTTAATAAAACTTTAAGATTAAAAATAAAAAATTTAAATTTACATTTGAATGTATATTCCAACAAATCTCATATTTTCTATTTTCAATAAATTGAATCAAGTTAGTTTTCTCGTCTCAAAAATCTCATCTTGACCTTAGTTTATGTTAATGCGTTGATGTAAAAGCAATGTCCATTCGACTGTTCATCTACTCAAATCATGATCATATATAGGACCCTGATTGTGTCTATGGGCCTTCCATTGGGATTGGATCATCAGCATGCGTCAATTCAAATCCCAAAGTCTAGATAGTTTGTGCACTAGTAAAGAGATATTTTGAATCCTATGTGCAATTTGAGGAGTTGCTTATCTATTGCTCATGAATGACATTCACAATACTTACAACAGATCCTAGATCATTAAACCATATAGATAATCTGTCTGTGTTCAAGATCACATTTCTGAAATTTTTCTTCAATTTACCAATCGAAATAATTGAGATTAGTGAAGTCAGGGATAGAATTTATTGCTTATATCCTATGTCCAAGGGAAGACCAAACCGATCAAATGTTGGATCTTTTACAAATATACATCCTAGATTTAATGAACATAGAAAATATGAGATTTTCTGAAATAATTTATACCCAAATGCAAATTTCTATCTATTATCACTAATTCTGAAGTTTTATTAACTTTTTTTTTCACAATTTTTATTTATCTCCAATTTAGCGATAGATTTAGGTGATATTGGCAGCAAATGCATTTTATCCCTCCGTAAAGGTTGTGATGAATTTATATTTGATTAAGAAAAAATTGTGCTCAACCACATTTATTTTTAGACATAGCCTTCTAAATGGTGAATAACATAATCATTGGAGTGGATATTGCATATGTATCACACTTTACAATAACAACAAAATCACTTCACTGAAAATTTGGTGGAAATGTTTCCATTGAGGCATTTCCCTTATGTATTATTTAATTCAAACATGCAAGCTGTCTGAGCTCCTTGTCACCTAAATGCTTGGAGTTAAACACTTAAATATGTCATGCACTGCGTCTCTGACAAACTATTTTGACTTGTGGGTGGAGAATGATTTAATTCCATGAATTTTGTAACATAGACGTAGTTATATGGGTAGTCCCTTTTTATCATCAAGATTCCATCTGGATTGCATAGATCCACTTCTTTGATGCTTTTGTGACGCTGCTGATTGTTGATTGAGACAATCACCTGAACAATTAGTAATATTTTTCAAAGAGGTTTAGCTGAATCTATCTTCACAAGCAGGCTTATGAGGCTGCAATGTCTGTGCAGGTGATTGTTGATTAAAACAATCACCTGAAAATTAGTAATATTTTCAAAATGCTCATTCTATCTTCACAAGCAGGCTCGTGAGGCTGCAATGTCTGTACAAGGTAAAATGGTGGACCTTCAGCGGAAGAAAAGCAAAGGTTTGTGCTTTTTCGTGTATGTATTTATCTTTGTTGGTAATGGTTTCATTGGCAATATACTGTTGAAGCCTGAAATGTATCTGTCTTAGTAACATCATGTTCTTAGCAAAGGCTGGCTACTGAAATATCTGTCTTAAGAAATTTATGTTTCATAATTGAAATCTTGAATGGAAATAACAGCTGCTTCTGTGCAAGATATTAAGTGGTTCGCGATTTTTATTTTGGAATGTTGATGTTATTTTCTAGGTATTCTGTGTTCTGAATTAATTTTTGTTAATCAAGTGCTTTTCTTCATTGGCTTTGTGATAATCAGTGTGCATTGATAACAACCTCCCTCTGACTGATCAGTGTGCATTTGATATCTTTTCTGAAGCCTTGCCAGTTGCTACTGTCTTCTGTGATGTTGGGCATGTTTTTGCTTCTCTTTCTTAATAATTATTATAATTGCTTCATTTAGTCCATTAAAACTATTCAAAATGCATGATTGCAGGGAATGAAAAAGATAGCAATTTGAGACTGGTTAACTATGGAAGGAAATCTTTTTTAAGGGCCACTTTGGCCCTACATTCTACAGGCCAGATACCTCTCTTATCAGAGGGAAAGTACTTCTCTTTCATATAATGAAGTGTTTGGCCTAAAGTTGGCAGTGCTTTTCTTCCACCACCAGCATGGATTTCTTGTGTTTGTGGGAAGCTCAAATTTGCTGCTTTTGTCCAAACGCAACAAGCTGTAGAAATTTTTTTCACAAAAAAACCATGGTATACTAGTATTCTAGGAAGTTGATTGTCTGTTAGCTGTTCATGTATTTGTAACCTTGGCTTAAAGTGGCTCCTATGTGTGGTAAGTGATGAGAAGATTGATTTTCCACTATTATTTCAACTGTGTACGGTAGTGTATATATATATATACATACTGAAGAATTCTGATAACTTCTTATTTTTACAGAAGAATTACATTTGTATTTAAAGAGAATACCAAACCTCCTTATTATGAGACTAACTAATATAAAAGGAATCATAAACAAAATTGGTAATATGCTACATAAAAGGAATCATGAACAGAATTGGTAATATGCTAAACAAATCTCCTAAAACTAGAAAAGAATTTACTCTACAATCTTCTATAATCAACACTCCCCCTCAAGCTGGTGAGTGGATGTCTTCCATTCCCAGTTTGCTAATGATGTCCTGAAACCTTGAAGTAGCCAACCCTTTGGCTAAAACAACTGCCAATTGGTTCCTTGATGTTACATGAGGAATGGTGATGAGTCCATTATCAATCTTTTTTTTGATAAAATGTTTGTCCACCTTCACATGTTTTGTTCGATCATGTTGAACTGGGTTGTGAGCTATATTGATGACTGCTTTATTATCATAGTATAATTTCATTGATCCATTTCCTTTAACCATTAAATCTTTCAAGATTATTCTAATCCAAAGTTCACAAATACCAAGAGTCATAGCACGGAATTCAGCCTCTGCACTTGATCTGACCACAACATTTTGTTTTTTACTCCTCCAAGTAACCAAGTTTCCTCCTATGAAAGCGCAATAGCCTGTGGTTGACCTCCTTTTTGTAAGGGATCCTACATAATCAACATCAGTGTAAGCTTTTTCTATTAAGTCACTTCCCCTTTTAAACAAAATCCCTTTTCCTGGAGTTGCCTTGAGATAATAGAGGATCCTTCCAATTGCTTGTAGATGCTCTTCCTTAGGATCATGCATGAATTGACTAACCATACGCAGAATAAGCAATGTTGGGCCTAGTGTGTGAGAGATAAATGAATCTCCCTATTAGCCGTTGATATTGTCCTTTATCAATAGGTATTCCCTCTTTACTTTTTTGACTGATTCGATGATTCGGATCAATAGGTGTACTAACTGGTTTGCACCCAATAGTACCCGTCTCCTTGAGCAAGTCTAGAATGTACTTTTGTTGGGATAAAAATATTCCTTGTTTGGAATATGCCACTTCAATTCCAAGGAAGTATTTTAGTTTACCAAGCTCTTTAATTTCAAACTCTTGAGCCAATTTGTCCTTAACCTCATCTTTTCTTCTTCATCACTCCCGGTAACTATAATATCATCCACATAGACCAACAAGATTGTGATTTTTCCATTACCTGGGTGTTTTACAAATAGAGTGTGATCCTTATGACTTTGTGTATAACCAAACTTCACCATAGCCTTAGTAAACCTACCAAACCAAGCTCTCAGTGATTGTTTCAACCCATATAGGGCTTTCTTCAATTTGCACACCTGATTTGGCCCAATCTTGATTCTTATTATCAAAACCTGACGGTGATTCCATATACACTTCTTCTTCTAAATCCCCACGAAGAAATGCATTTTTCACATCATATTGTTGAATTCCCCATTTAAAGTGAACTGCTAAAGATAAAAGAATTCTCACTGTGTTCAATTTTGCCATCAGCGCAAAAGTCTCTTGGTAGTCCACCTTATAAGTTTGTGTATAGCCTTTTGCCACTAACCTTGCCTTGTACCTTTCAATCTCTCCATTGGCCTTGAATTTAATAGTATAGACCCATTTGTAGCCAATTGCTCTCTTCCCCTTTGGACGCTTAGCCATCTTCCAAGTCTCATTTTTTTTTTCAAGGCTTTCATCTCCTCCTCCATTACATATGTCCAGTTCATATCTTTTAAAGCATTATATACTGTTTTGGGATTTCTATAAAGTTCAAAGTGGAGAGAAAACTTTTATGCTGAGGGGATAGTTTATGTGAGGAGATGAAGCTTGATAAGGGATGTTGGGTACACGTTTGTGTTCCTTTTCAAGTCACAACTTGAGCTTCAGACAAAGGCAAATTCAAAGTGCTTTCATCACTTATGCTCGGTGTCAGCTCTTGGACTTGCTTTGGTACTTGTGAAGGTCGTACTCTTCTTGAATACTATTGCAGAGGTTTCAACAAAGGGAAATGATTATTTGAATTATGGTTTTCTGATGTGGGATGGACAATTTTGGTATTTTCAAATTCATTGATAGCTCCATTATCATTCACAACAACATCATTAGCAGTGATAATTTTGGCTTGATCAGTGGAATTTTGTGAGGTTGAGAGTGATGGACATGAGAATGATTGACACGTATCTAGAAAGGGTATTGAATCTGAGCACACATCTTCTCTAGACTGCCTTCCCTGAAGATGAGTAGGAGGGGATTTGGAGAAAGGTTCAAACACATGGAATGTGACATCTAGAGACACAACCGTTTTCCAACTAAAAGGATCATAGCACTTTAACCTTTTTGAGTGGAAGAATATCTAATAAAATTGCATCATTTTGTTCGGGAATCTAATTTGGATCTTTGATTTTTATGGATATGCACAAAGGCAACACAACCAAACACTTTCGAAGGCAAGCTATGAATAAAAATGACATTTGGAAAGTGTTTGGACAAGTTGTTTATCGGGCTATGATTTTCTAGAACCCTAGATGGAAGACGATTAATGAGACAACTAGCAGTGAGAACTACTTCCCCCCATAATCTTTTGCATTATCTGATCGGAATCTTTTTATTTTTTCTCTTAATTGTGTAAAAATCATTTTTTAAAACTAGGGAATTAATGAACTGACTTCAGATTTATCTTTCATTAAAAACACCCTGGTAGTACAAGTGTAGTCATCAAAAAATGTAGTAAACCATCTTGATCCATGAATATCAGGGATTTTTGAAGGCCCCCAAATATTAGTATGTATTAAAGAAAAAGCTTTGCTACATTTTATTGATTTTATTGGAAATTAAGTACGACAATGTTTTGTAGGTCGACAAACTTCACACTGGAAATCTGAAACAACTACTTCCCTAAATAAAGAAGGAAACATGTTTGTTAGTAGAAGGACAGGTGGATGACCGAGTCGAAGGTGGTGTGCCCATATTGTAGTCTTATTTGATGCAATTGACAGAGCTTGAGAAGGAGTAGATTGGTTTCCCTTTATTTGACTGCCACATTGGTCTTCAAGGTAGTACAATCCATCATGTTTTGTAGCAAATCTAATAGTCTTCCCCTAGGTTTGATCCTAAAAGACACAATGTGAATAAAAAAAGATTACTTTTTAATGAGCTTCTTTAGTAATTTTGTAAATGGAAATCAGGTTGGTTGACAGTTTTGGTATATGTAGAACATTTTTAAGGGATACAGAAGGAGTAATACGAAGACTGCTTTGTCCAGCAATATTAGATGGAGAGCCATCAGCCATAACAATGTTTTGGCTTCCTAATGTAGGTTTATACAAATCAAGAATGTAGCATTGTGGGTCATATGGTTGGTTGTCCTAGAATCTACAATCCATCTACTCAATTGCTCAGTATATGATGAGGATGCTTTAAAAGAATCAGTTGCAAGACACATACTATTTTTGGTAAGAGAACAAGAACCTGATTCGTCGATTGAGTCAAGGAAACGTCTCAAGCGTTCTATGTCTTCTTTGTTAAATTCTGTAAAATTTTCCTTGTCTCTTTTTGTAGCTTCAGTTGTTGTTTCTTCTTTGTTGGCGATGTTAACTTGACTTTGGGCTTGACCTTTGAATCCTCCAGTCTGTGCCAAAACTTGTGTTTTAACATGTAGCTTAAAGCAATTCTCACGCATGTGATGTGGCTTGTTACAGTAAGTACACCATAGACCATTTTTATTAGTTGATTTCTTTGATTCAATAATCCATGGATTGTCAGTCCCCTTATTTCCTCCTCCTCCAGGTTTGTGAGAGACCAATGCTGAAGACTCTTTTGTATGAGGTTCCAACATAACACATCATTAACTTTCTTCAGCATGAACAATTGAAAAAATCTCACGAAGAGTTGGTATAGGATTCCTACCGAGAATCTGAACCCTAATCTGGTCATATTGTATTCAGTCCAGCTAGGAATTCAAATACTCGATCATTCTCAAGGAGTTCCTGAATTGTATGGATGTCTTGGTTGCAGTTCAATTGTAGATCACGGCTATGATCAATTTCCAGCCATAATCCTATCATCCGATTATAATAATCTGTAACAGACATACTCCTTTGCTTTGTCGAGCTCACTTGGAGCTTTAACTCATAAATTAAAGCAGCATCCTTCTTCTTGGAGTAGGTTTGTTGCAGATTTTCCCATATTGCCTTTGTTGTGCTAAGGAACAATAAATTCCTACTAACCTCTAGTGTCATTGAATTCCATAGCCATGACATGGTCATTGAGTCTTCCTTATCCCATACTTTGAATCTTGGATCCTCTTTTTTTGGGGCTGCATCAGCGAGATGACCCATCTTTCCATGCCCCTTGAGAAAAGTCCGAACCACTTGACTCCATTGTAGATAGATAGTTCCATCAAGGCGATAGAGTGGATTAATACTTTGAAAATCATTCCCAACTCCTGTTGTGGGAAAGTTTGTTGATGTTGATGCAGTCCCACTATCAATTTTAGCAGTTGAAGTAGGGGTTGACATATTTCAAAGTAGGAGGAAAGTGATAGAGAAAAAGTTCTGCAATGAAGGCAGAATTGCAAGAGTATAATCGGTAATTAATGCTGGACAGAAAAAATCCTTAGGAAAGAGGCACTGATACCATGAAGAATTCTGATAAATTTTTATTTTTACAGAAGAATTACATCTGTATCTAAGGAGAATGAAACTAACTAATATAAAAGGAATTATAAACAGAATTGGTAATATGCTACATAAAAGGAATCATGAATAGAATTAGTAATATGCTAAACAAATCTCCTAAAATTAGAAAAGAATTTACTCTACAATCTTCTATAATCAACATATACATATATACATACATACATACAAAGATACATACACACACACACATATATACATATATGTATGTATATATAGGAGGCAAAAAGCGTGTCCTTCTTAAACAAAAAAGGAAATAACATTCTACTAATTTACAGCTAATGATCCTACTCATTTACAGCTAAATAATCCTACCAAATCTCCTAGAACAAAAAAAGGTAACTAATCAAACATTTTAGGAAACTGAATTTCCTCAAAATTATGAAGAATATTTCCCTATAATTTCACACCCCCCTCAAACTGGGCAATAGATGTTCATCATGCTGAACTTGTTACATAGATCTTCGAAGTTCTTCCTTGGTAGGGCCTTGGTGAGAATATCTGCTATTTGCTGACTAGTGGGAGTGTATTGTAATTTGATAATTCCTTCTTCAATCTTCTCTTTGATCAAGTGCGATCAATCTCCACATGTTTAGTTCTATCATGGTGGACAGGGTTCTTTGCAATGCTGATCACTGATTGATTATCACAGGACATCTTTATAGTCTCTTTGTTTGGGATCCTTAATTCCTTGAGCAGTCTTCTAAGCCATATTCCTTTACAAATGCTGTGAGTGATTGCTCGAAACTCTTCCTCTACACTGCTTTGTGATACCACCGACTATTTCTTGCTGCGTCAGGTTACTAAGTTTCCCCAAATATAAGAACATTAACCTGAAGTAAATCATCTATCAGTTATGGAGCCAGCCCAATCTGCACCACTGAATACTTCAACGTCTCTTCTTGATCCTTTCTTAAAGTATAATCCTTGACCTGGTGTTAGCTTCAGCTACTTTAGGATTCTATTGACTGCTTCCATGTGAACTTCTTTAGGATCATTCATGTACTGGCTGTCAACACTTACCGAGAAGCCAACATCTGGTCTAGTGTGTGACAAGTATATATTAGTTTCCCTACCAAATGTTGATATCTTCCCCTGTCCAGTGGAGCACTGAGTTACCAAGCTTTGTTACTGAATCCATGGGAGTCACTACCGGTTTGCAGCCAGGCATTCCTGTTTCCTTGAGAAGATCAAGCGCATACTTTCGCCGTGACACTTTGATTCTATTTCGAGATCGAGCTACTTCCATTCCAAGGAAGTATCTGAGATTTCCAAGGTCCTTAATCTCAAATTCTTTGGCCAGAACCTTCTTCAGACACTGTATCTGCTTCACACGATCTCCTGTCACTAGTATGTCATTCATGTAAACAATAATCACAGCTAACTTCCCAGTTTCTGAGTGCTTAGCAAACAATTTGTGATCAATTTGACATTGTGTTTATCTGTGTTTCTTCACAACATTGGTGGATATTTCAAACCAGGCTTTAGGGGATTGTTTGAGACCATAAAGGGATTTTCTCAATCTGCAGACCTTATAAGTGTTGAACTCTGATTCTAGACCTGGTGGGATGTCCATGTAAATTTCCTCTTCTAGATCTCCATTCAAGAACATATTCTTGACATCAAGTTGATTCAGAGTCCAGTCAAGATTTACAGCAAGAGAAAGAAGAATTCGAACAGTATTAAGTTTAGCTACTGGTGCAAAGGTTTCTTGATAATCAATCCCATATGACTGGGTAAAACCTTTGGCAACCAGTCTAGCTTTGTATCTCTCAATGCTCCCATCTTCTCTGTATTTGGCTGTGAAAACCCATTTACATCCAACTGCTTTCTTCCCAGTGGGCAGATTAGTGATTTCCTATGTGTTGTTTTTCTCAAGAGCACAGATTCCTTCTAGGATTGCAGCCTTCCATTTGGGTGACTTTAGTGCTTCCTATATGTTGGCCAGAATCTGCACTTTGTCAAGGTTTGTCACGAAAACCTGAAAACTGGTGATAATCTCTTATATGACATAAAGTTGTATATAGGGTGCTTTGTACACGTCCTCGCACCTTTGCGACGTGCTATAGGCCAATCTGAATTATTGTCAGATAACTCACAGTGAGATGGATCAGATTGAGTGTTACCTTGTGCATTGTCCTTGGTTTTTGGATTTGGTTCAGACTCATGGATTTGCTCAACTGCAGCTTGTTTCTCTACTTCCTTGTGGATTTTTTCCTCCTTTTGTGATGTATCTACTTGGTTTAGAGGAGGATTTGGATAGATTTTTGTATCTTTAGGAATGCCACTGGAAGGAAGACTGTTTGATTCTGAATCTTAGACTGGCAGAACAAGGGATGGAACCTGAGATAGAACAAGGAATGGAATTTGAGACTCGGACTCTGGAGCGAATGGGGAAACTGGACATCGCACAACCTGTTCAGGAGGACTTTCTTTTGCTAAATCCCAAGACTGATATTTGGATGTGTCATGCTCCCCCTAAATGGCTATTTTGGGACAGTAGGGTTGATTTTCGAAGAAGGTGACATCCATGGAATTGTAGTATTTTCTTGTGATATGTGAGTAACATTCGTATCCTTTTTGATGGGGTGAATTTCCAAGAAATATGCATTTTAATGCTCCAGGATCAAACTTCCCTCAGTTATGTTGATGAACATGAACTAAAGCGGTGCAGCCAAAGACTTTTAGTGAAATGGAGCTGAGAATACAAGTTTAAGGATAGGTTTGTAGTAGAGTTTGACACAAGGTAGTGTACTTTAGAGTTCGAGACGGCATCCGATTTATCAGATAGGCTGCTGTAAGAATGGAGTGCCTCCCAGAAATGTTTAGGGACATTTAAAAAGCATGAATGATAGAGCAACTTCTAATAGGTGCCTATTTTTCCTTTCGGTGACCCCATTTGGTTGAGGTTTGTCAACATAGGAACTCTGATGTACTATACTTTGTTAAGTATTCCCCAAGAAGTGAGTGAAAGTACTCTGTATCATCATCTGTCCTTAGGATTTTTATTTGAGTTTGAAATTGGGTTTGGATCTTGGAATGGAAATTTTACAAAATTCGACCAGCCTCTGATTTTTCTGTCATAAGGAATACCCATGTGAGTTGAGTATGATCTATGAATGATATGAACCATCGCGAACCTATGATATTGTTTATTCTAGATGGTCCCCATATGTCACTGTGAATCATGGAAAAGGGATGTGATATTTTGTATGGTTGAGGAAATGTGTTTTGGACATGTTTAGACAACTAACAAATTTCACAATGAAAATCTAACACATTTTTGTTATTAAATAATGAAGGAAACAACTTTTTGAAAAATAAAGAACAGGGATGGCCAAGACGAAAGTGCTATAACATGATTGCACTTTTATTATTTGACTCAACAAAGAACTTTGTTAACTTTGATTGGTAGTTACTTAACAACTAGTGTCTTGAACTTGTCTATTGGGAGAATCTGCAATCCTGAGTAAGTAAAGTCCCGAGCTAAGTTCAGCATTGCCAATTGTCCTCCTTGAATCCAAGACTTGAAATTTGCACAAATTAGGAAAAAATTTAGCAACACAGTTAAGGTCTCGAGTGAGTTTGCTAACAAACAATAAATTACAATCCAATGTAGGCACCAAAAGAACTGATTGAAGAGTTAGATTCTTTGAAATTATCACGTTGCCAGTTCCTTTCACTCTTGAGAGAGAACCATTTGCAATTCTAACAGTCTAATTTTCTTGGAAAGGGCTGAATGTCGAGAAAATTGTTGCATCTCCAATCATATGGTCAAATGCTCCGGAATCTACAATCCACAAATTTGAACTTTTTTTTATGGTGTGCAGAGTAATTGAACAATTACCTTTTTGTGCAACAGATCCGGTACCTATGACAGGTTGTGAAACTGATTGTTGCCTGAACAACTTTTAGAGTAATTCAAGTTATACTTTGCTGAATAGGTTTGGCTCGACTGCTATGGAAGTTTCTTCTGTTGCAACTTGATTTCCTCGACTCTCTCTATCTTTTGTAGGTCTCATCTCTTCTGGCTTCCCTTTAATGTGCCAACATGTCTCCCTTGTGTGTCCTGGTTTTCAGCAATGGACCACCAAGGGCATCCTCTCTTATGTTTGCTGTCTCTTCCCTAGACATGTGGACCTCTTGCTACATGGGCAAGATTATTTTGTGTTGGCTCGTGCTGCAAGAGCAGAATTTTCTATGCTAGTTATGGATGAAATTGATCCCATCATGATCTTCTTCCTGCTTTCCTCATTCCTAACCTCGGAGAAGACTTCACGAATGCTTGAAAGAGGTTTGGTGCCAAGTATCCTCTCTTGTACATCATCTAGGTTCTTGTTGAGGCCAATAAGAAATTTGTAAATATCTGTTTCGGTCTTCAGAGCAGTGCCATTCAAGCTCTTCAAACTTGTTGAGTTGTTGCCGCAAATGATTGAGAGAGTTGAAATATTGAGTGATGGTTTGATCTCTCTTTGACGTAGATCGTGAAGCGTGCTTTCTATTTCAAAGAGTTCAGATGTATTCTCAACATTGGAATATGTTTCTTTGGCTGATAAAGGAGAAAATTTTCTCCAATCTCATTTGTCATAAAATTAATTAGCCATTACATTGCCATATTGTTCTCTAATTTTCAGATTTTAAATTTTGGCTCATCCTTCTTGGGTTTTTTTGCTATTCCGATGAGATAATCATCTTTTCCCTTTCCACAGAAAAACATCATGATAGAATGGGACCATTGCAGATAATTATTGCCATTCAACTTATGTCCGGTGATGAGATTAACTTCCATTCCTTTGCTCAGTGTGACTGGAGTGGAAGAATTATCTCATAGTTGGTGTTGGTGATTGCAATCTCCATCGACGTTGAGGCAGCCATTTTGATTTGGAAAATTGGATGAAGAAGTTAGGGTTCAGATAGTGGCTCTGACACCATGTTGAAAGTGATGAGAAGAACGATTTTCCACTATTATTTCAACTGTGTATAGTAGTACATATCTATATATGTGTGTGTATTTTAGGAAACCGAAATTTCTCAAAATTAGAAAGAATATTTCCATGTAATTCCACACTATGTATTACTTAGGTTTATCACACTCCATACAGTGTTTTGAAAACGATTTTCTTCTTCGCTGAAAAAAATTCAAATCCCACAGTCAAGTGGGCCAAGTTATTTGAAATTATGAAGAGTAATGCTTTCATTAATAAAATTATTTTCTAACCATAAGTGGCCCATATCATATTACATATATTATATAAACCACTAAATATATATTCGTTGAATGGATGAAAAAATAATAAAATTTATACATTAGTAAGAGTTTTATTATGATTTTCATAATAAATATCTAACATATATATATATATATATTTTTTTTTTCTTATGGACATTGTGATATGAGATTAGAATGATTGTTTGAAATAAGGAATAAAATTTCATTACCAATATTTTGTATTATGGGATTGTTTGAATGATCTAAAATGAGTGTGTGAACCAGTTCCTAAGATTATATTTGTATTATGTAAACAAGGTTATAGATGATCCACTTCCTAATCCCATGGTGCCATAACACTAGATAAATCCCACTACATCAAAGCAAAAATGTCACGTAAGAGATACATATTTAAGGAAAATCTGTACGCATTTCTTCCCAATTTTTTATAGGTAAGAAATTTACCTTAAGATTTTAAGCATAAATAATATATATTAAAAAAATCCTTCCATATAAAACTTGTCCTAATGGGTGAAGAAGAAAAGATCTTTTTCAATGAGGAGACTTATAAACAAGAGTTTTAAGGTAATATTCTCCCCAAAAAAGACACACAGGTAAATATAGTTTTTTTAATTTTCATCTTGTAACAAGCAAAAAGATGAGAGGACAATGAGAAAGGAAAATGGAACAAATCAAATAATTTTTTCTTTTTTATTGATGTCCTCAATTAATTGCACTTGTATGTACACATCAGAAAATTGCACATTTACATCCTAGACCACAAGTGGTCTTAACTATATTTTCACAATGGAAGAAAACTCTTGATTAAAAGAAAAAGTACAATGCATTTAGAGACCCAAAAATAAAACACACTCAAATAAATGTGTGCTGCCTTTGGGGTCGTCGAGCACATTGCAATGACTTGAAATTTAGTGGATCGCCTCAAGCCAATGGGTAGAGAGGATGACATGGTTCTATATTGGATTACTAAACCTTGAGTCAACCTAAAAAATGAGTATTTTGATTCAATTGATTTATCCCGGAAGGAATCAAGACCGAATGACCTCTTTTGTATTTAGACTTGAAAGAGACAGAGAAAAAAACAGGTGATTGGGGTTGCTCCACTCTTCTTATAACCATAGGAAGCCTAGGAAGGATGCGTGACTTTGACTTAGTCACAACAGGAATCGATTTGGTAACTCGGCTATATCATATTCTCGAGAGAAGCCTAGGAAGGACTAGTGACTTTGACTGAGTCACAACAAGAATAGATTCG
This sequence comes from Pouteria campechiana, assembly GCA_036873735.1. Taxonomy (NCBI): domain Eukaryota; kingdom Viridiplantae; phylum Streptophyta; class Magnoliopsida; order Ericales; family Sapotaceae; genus Pouteria; species Pouteria campechiana. The sequence goes on along the minus strand of JAYJMB010088770.1, from coordinate 38,656 downwards.
GTAACTTGGCTATCTCATATTTTCGAGAGAAGCCTAGGAAGAACGGGATTAGGTATGCTGGACGTTTGTTGACTCAAAGAGTGATGACTCTGTGAGGGCTCAACTCTCTTAAGCATCCATGAGAAATTTAGGAAGAGTGGAACCAGGGAAACTAAGTTTAGCTCAGTTCTCTCAATTTCCCATGAGAAGCTTTGGAAGAGTGGGACCAGGGAGACTGGGTTTAGCTCAGTTCTCTTAATTACCCATGAGAAGCTTATGAAGAGTGAGACCAGCTAGACTGGGTAGCTCTCTCGATTACCGATGAGAAACTTAAGAAGATTGAGACCAGGTATACTGGGTTTAGCTCAGCTCTTTCAATTACCTATGAGAAGCTTAGGAAGACTGGGACTAGGTTGACTGGGTTTAGCTTAGCTCTCTTAATTGCCCATGAGAAACTTAGGAAGAGTGGGACCAGGTTGAGTGGGTTTGGTTGATTGGAAATGGTTTTACCAAGGTTTGACTTAGTGAATCGATGAGTCATGATTCAGTCACTCGGTCCTAAACTTAGGCTATTAGGTGATTAGATGAGTGGTATTTTCCAATATCCTGTGGAAAATTAAAAGTGGACGATCTCTGCTTTTTAGGTTGTGAGAGATCGTATAGGCAGGTTATATGAATTAAATCTAATTAAACTTTGAGTTAATTAAGCCTAATCATGGTTACCACTAGTGGTTATCCTTGATTTCTCTATCTAGATAATTTAAAGTGACAAGTGGGTCGATGCCATCATTTTCATGATATGTGGGCCCTGCATCCATGTGGGGCCCACTTAGATTTCCACTCCACTAATGGGTTCCTCTGTATGGGCAATTTGGTCTCATGATTAAGAGAATAATAAATGTAGGGAGTTCACTCAAAAATGATCATCTCCCCCATTTTACTAAGTCAAGAAGCCCACCATTAATGGAAACCTATCTTGCTCAATGTTTGGCATAGAACCCATTAATGAAGTTCATATTTTACTTATTTTTATTAATTTCTGAGAAATGTGAAACCCAAAAAGATGGATTTCAAGATGGTTCAATGCTTCTCATTCAAGCTCCAACAAAGCTCTAATGGTTGTTATCCTTGCAATGACAAACCCACCATATCATAAGTAGAAGAAACTCCTGTGTACCATGGTGGGGTTTCTCCAAGGCTCAATCAAATGGCCATGGTTGGTGTTCTTTGGTGTCCAAGAACAGTGAGATGCATGCCTCAAAATGAAAGAAAATTAGAAAGATGAGCTCCAAGTTCCTTCATTGTTGTGGAAAGAGAAGCTCCAAAGAGGGGAAGAAGAAAGTCTGTATCCAGAAGAAGAAAATGCCTGAGCAGAATCTGGCCTTGGAGAAGAAGAAGATGATCTCTGGAAGTCCCAATCCTTCTCTTCTTCAAAATTGAGCCTTTTATAGCCACCAGAGGTAACTGGAGTGGTGGGCTTTGGCGTGGCGGAGCACTAATGGTGTAGTGGAGCCTCCTTGGTGCCGTGGCTAGGTTTGGCGTGGCGGAGCACTATTGGCATAATGGAGCCTCCTTGGTGGTGTGGTGAAGTGTTAGTGGCATTGCGGAGCTTTACTAATGTGATAGAGCATCCCGGCATGCTGGAGCACCTCCTTGGCATGATGGTGAATCTTGGTCTGGTAGAGCTTTAGTGGCTTTGTGGAGCTTTAATGAGTGATAGAGCATCCTAGCATGGTGGAGCACCTCCTTGGTGTGGTGGGGAATCCTGGGCGTGGTAGAGCCTTAGTGGCGTGGTTGAGCACCTCCTTGGCATGGTACAACATCTTGGCATGGTGGAGCACCTCCTTGGTGTGATGGGAAATTTTGGCGTGGTAGAGCCTTAGTGGCTTTGCGGAGCTTTAATGGTGTGATAGAGCATCCTAGCATGGTGGAGCACCTCTTTGGCGTGGTGGGGAATCCTAGCATGGTGGAGCACCTCTTTGGTGTGGTAGAGCATCCTGGCATAGTGGAGCACCTCCTTAGAGTGGTGGGGCATCCTAGCATGGTAGAGCCTTAGTGGTGGGGCTTTAGCTCCACCGAATCACTGAATTTAAGTAATGCATTTTAGGAAAATTAATTGCATTTTTAATTTGAATGGTCCAATAAAAATTGTTTAAATGGTTCATTAAAATACCAAAACTAAGTGTACCCCATTGGATGGTTGATTACTTGTCTTAAACCACTCTCGGTGTGTTCTGAAACACACCTTGTGTAAACCAAGGGCAAGGGCACTTGATTTCATTTAATGATTTGAATTATCTAACACATCTTTAGTCTTTATATATATATTATAATTTCAAAAGGGACCTATCTAGATTTTTTACTTTAGATAGAATATAAGAATGTCCTTTAACACGGTGTCCTTGTAAATGCATTTTAGAGAATTTCAATTTATTTTGAATGTTTTGAAATCGTATGTGGAAATTTATTACTTTGTTTCTATTTTTTCTAATACAAATGTATCTGCTTTTAATTGGTTAAGTAAATCTTCTTATTTTTTCTAATACTATTTACTTTCAAGAAAAGCTTTCATTTTCTAAATAAAAGCTTCTAAACTATTTATCAAGATTAATTTATTTATTAGCTAATCACTTTTTATTTCTTTCAAAAGATAGTTAGCACTTCTTAAGAATTTTGTATTTTTATATAAATTTATGTCATTTTTATCAGTGTTCGTATTATTAATAAATACCTTTTTATTAGTGGCCAGGAAAAAGATATTATTGTTTTTATTGGAGATATTATCATTTTTTCTGAGAACTTCATTGGTAAAATAGAAAAAAATTAAAAAATTAGAGAAATTTGAGAGATTTTCAGTGAAACTTTGTAATAAATTATGATAAATATAAACACAATTTGGGCAAAAAATGGGATTAAAAAAGTAATCATTACATTAATAATGAATGTGCACATGAGAAATGCATATAGGCTGACAGAAAGAGATTAAATTTTAGTAGGGAAAAACATTATATTAAACATTATATACTAAGTCACACATACAAAAAAAAAAAAAGAAATACATGGTAAGTGTTTTGAAAATTAAAATTAAATACCAACTCTTACGGTCTTATCTTAATACTAAGTGGAGTATCGTGCAGGTTCCTTAAGTTCATCGTCATCTTGTTGACGTGTAGTCTTATATTTATATGATGGAGGAAATTTAAAAAGAGTATAAAAAGTCAGTGAATCTTCTGCACTGTCTGGGTAATCTGATGATGTATACCACTATGGCTGTGAAGAGGGCTGAGTCCATAGATGAGTGTGATTTCATGGCTTTGATACCATCTAGAATCATTTGAATCTTAATATGGATATGGATATGAATACAGTGAACCACCTCGCCTATAGGAAGACTCTTTTCTACCACCACTTATGTCCATGGATGCCATGCTACTTGTAGGTATATTATCCTCAACTTGCTCCTTGCTCTTCTTAGTTCCAGGCCTTCTTTTATATTGCCTGATTAGAGGACGTGCATCATGATCCTTATCTTGTGTAGCATGTGTATACCCCTCCTCACAAGTAAATGGGCTAAATTGTGGGTATGATGAGTCACCTCCACCAATGCCACCACCACTTTCACAACCATTATCATCGTCATCATCATCACCACTACCACTAGCATCATCGTCTCCGCTCTTTGTTCTTGACGACGAAGAAGTTCTCAAGGCTTGCGGAGACATTTGTGAGGCTCCCCTAGCGGTTGACTGAGTCTGGGTTCTAGATAATGGATCAAATGCTTCTTCTGGGATCCGATCTCCTGTGCACTAGCTTTTGGTCGCTCACCATTTTGTCCGCCTAGATTTTGATCATAGCTATTCATATAATGGATCTTCTCTAGTATCATCCTCCTCCATGTGTGCATGCTGCCCAAATATCGTAAGATATAGAGAGTCAATGGGCTCCTTATTTTTCTCTCGTAATATTCTCTCCCTTAGCCTCTTATTATAATGGCAGAAAACAAGCTTCTTGAGCTTCTCATACCCTAGTCTATTCCTTCTCTGAGTATGGAAGAGGGAGAATGTACTCCAGTTTCCTTCACATGGCAATGAAGACATCGTTTGACTTAGAATTTACACTACTAATAGCTTGAGTGTTAGCGTCTCCATGCTATATAAGTTCCACCATTTGCCTATAATCAGTTCAAGATAATGTATTAGTACTTGTAGAGAATACATAAATACGCAAGAGTAAAATGTCATGAGGTTCAGAAACAATTACATACAAGGTAATTCTCGTGACTATGATTGAACAGCCACTATCTTCCTAAATATCCCCCTCGCTTCGCGGAAAGCCATCAAGAAATGTATTCAATGAACAACATAAGTAGTTTACCTCGGTCCCAAAGTCACAAGTATTGGGGAATAACTTCTCAAAGACTTGAAACACTGTCTCATTTAACTCAATATTCGCCCCAAGACCACGCTCATAGTGGTATTTTAGGTTCAAAAAATATGCTGTAATAATAAGATAGCGATTCAGCCATGAGAGAATAAGATACATAAGGAAAGACTGCAGAAGATTGCAATTCATGTGACAAAACTCACTGGCTGCATGTAATGGATGACGGAGTATGTTCTTCCAACGATCTTCTATGAAGGTGATAACCCACTGCCTGCCTCTCACATTTTTCTGTATGAACTCCTTCATAAATTGAAATGCCTCATACAAAGAACTCATATTAGGATAAGTCTCATTGTTAACTACCCCAAAGATTCTACATATGGGTTCTAGAATACTCAACACAGTCCGTACTTTATCTTAGAAGGAAGCTGTCATAATGATTCTCTCTACCTCCATCCCTTCCCTACTGTATGCATATCTAGAGTCATGTCACACATCAATATTAAATGCTATATTGAGTGCTTGGTGAGCATTCTATATACTATCCAGTGTAATATAATTCGTAGCAAATCGGGTCTTGCTTGGATGTACAATCTCCCTCTTATAAAATGAGATCAATATAGTGCGCCGTACAAGCAGTCCAATAAAAAGGCAATTTCTTCTCTAGAGCTTTCCCTGGCTTTTTAAATGCCAAACCATTATCTATGATAATTTGCACCATATGATTTGTCGAGCTGAAAGATTCAATCTGCTTCTCAATCAATTCTTGAATACAATAATATACTTAGATGCATCTACAGACTTGCAGAACACCATAGTGCCCCTATAGTACACCATAAAGTTGATGATACTAAGCTTTATGGGGGCTAGTCCACTCATCATACATCACAGATAACCCATATATCTCCCATGCATGATCCATTCCTTTCATCCAATCCTTCATGTCCTCATTCTCCTGATCAAGATATGTTCCCCCAATCTGGTGTGCTGAAGGAGGGGAGACACCTTCCTCTTCTGTCTGTGCAACATGGATCATATTCTTGAATGTTATAGTATTTGCCAAGTATAGAGGAACAACTCCATAAATAAAGAATCTAAAGACATGAGTTCCAAGATTCTTTACACTATCTCTACCCTTATTGTACATATGAGTCATCTTTTTCTATAGCCCATCAGCTTGTTCATACAACTTTAGTTGTGATCCCCTCGTAGATGATGTATTGCTCAAAAACTTCTTCAGTCCTCCCTTCAGTCTCTCTCCATCCAACCCCCTTTGCCTTCTTCCCACTCCAACTTCCTTTGTAGAACTATGGAAAGTAGGTCTACTCCTCTCTAACCTAATTGACTCTTCTTTAGCCCATTGGTCTTCCCTGCTAGCTTCCATAGCCCACCTAAGCTGCTCCCTCTCATCTACATCATCATCGTCACCCTACTACTCATCAACATCAACAATATAACCACCCAATTCTACAGTAATGTCCTTCTCTTCTCCTTCTGTTTTCAAACTCTTCTAGTAGTAGCATCCGACTGAATAGCTTTATAAATGCTATAGCCTCCTTAGGCACCTTAGGACAATTCCTAACATTTGGACTACTCTAAGACAAGTGTTGTCTCAGTCTTGTGATCCCCTCGACTTCATAACTTGCTTGCAATAATTGCATTCAGCTCTAAATGAGTTGCCCGTAATGGGCTTCCCATGTTCCCATGCAAAATCATTAGGCATGGTCTTGCTTCTATTCTTTTTATCACTCTTGTCGGTTGACATCTTCAAATTTCAACTTGAAACATATCAAATCAAAACAAATTGATTTTTTCTTTTCCATCCACACAATATTAAAGTAGTTAAGACTTGAACACTCTTGAACATGCAAATCTTCACAAAGTATGCATCCAAAAATTTCTAACAAGGACTCTAGACATTAAAAACCAACAAAGAAACATATTTACAAATTTTAGAAAATAATTTTATTTTTCACAATTATTTAAAAAATAATTATTTAAAAATTCAAAATAAATACAAAATTATCACAGATAATTTTCTGGTTATATTTATAATGCTATGATACTACTTGTGAATTAACACAACATATATAAATTTATTTTTTATTTACTTAATAAAATTTATAATTAATATAAAAATAAAAAAATAAAAAGAATCTGTTTACATAGGTTCCATAAAAATTATTGCTTAAAATAACTAAGTCTAGAGCTTTTATCATGATTGAAACATTATTTTTTAAAGAAATAACATTTTATGCTTTTTTTGGGTTTCTCTTTTGTCCCTCATTGCTGCCTTTGCTGATTCAAGCAGATGGCCAGCATCTGTATGATGTGTCTCTAGTGAATGATCATTATGATATGTTGCAAATGTTCTATTCTCCATCCTCATCATTGCTGTCTTCTCTCCATATTTTAGAATTACAATATCCTGGTTTTATATTGTATATTTCAAATTCCATGTATTTTTTTTTTCCGTGCCTCCCTTTTTCATCCTTTTTTTATTCTTGTGCCGCCTTACTTTTTTTTTTTGTTTTTGATTTATATTCCTGTTTTAATTTTAATTTGATTCAACTGCTAGAAAATTTGAGCTGTGTGAGATTTTCCGATGCAGCTATTCTTCGGAAGCTTGATGAACAGCCTGAATGGTTGAAAGGTGGAGATCTTCGTGATTATCAGCTTGAGGGCCTTAATTTCTTGGTTAACAGGTTTGTTGCTGCCTCATCCAGTGTAGCCCCACCATTAGAATATGCTAACTTATTGATATCTTTATTGAACAGATATTCACATTGAATGTTTGCAACATTGTGTTTGGTAATACTATTCTTATTAACAACTTCTTGTACTGCAGTTGGAGAAATGATACTAATGTTATTCTAGCTGATGAGATGGGTCTTGGTAAAACTGTTCAGTCAGTTTCCATGTTAGGTTTTCTACAGGTGCAGTGTGTTTATTATCATCACTGCTGCTCGTTTGTAAGATTTTTCTGTTAGATTAGCTTTCTGCATCTTATTTTTTCATTCATTCTGCAGTTTGCTCAACAAATCCGGGGGCCATTTCTTGTTGTCGTCCCTCTGTCCACTTTGTCAAACTGGGCGAAGGAATTCCGAAAGTGGCTTCCTGAAATGAATGTGGTTATATATGTTGGAAACCGTGCCAGTCGAGAGGTAATTTTCTTTCATTGCATTATTTTCATACAGTGAAACAACTCTGTTATGTGGAATGATATTTCAAGCTGCTTCCAAGAAGGGCATTAATCTTTTTCCTTGTCTTTCAAGTGTGGAGGTTGTTCTATAGACTTTAGCTTGATGTTATTATTTTTTATAGTACCATATGTCTTGAAATATATCTTATTAGAATCTAATCTGGTTCAAACATCATGAACTTCACTGACATTTTGCTGAAAAGGTTTCTAATGCTACCTCATGCATAACATTTAAGCTAAACAATTGCTTCCTTTTGAGGGTAAAATTTCAAATGGTTATTTGAAAACTTCTAAAATTGGAGTATTCAACTTTTTAGGAAAAATCAAATACATCTTCATAGGTCCTAATTTGATCCAACCCATGTATTCATCATATGTCAACTAATTACAACATCCACCTTGCTTATGTGCACAAGGGATAAAAGCTATTCTGTCATTTAAAGCATTGCCTTGATATTGAGTAATAGTGATTCTAGGTATGATTTTAAATGGATTCCTTGGTTTGTTTTCTGCTGCTTGCAGGTCTGTCAACAGTACGAGTTCTACACAAATGACGACAGTGGCAGACATATGAAATTTGATGCTTTGCTGACTACATATGAATTAGTGTTGAAGGATAAGGCTGTATTTACAAAGATCAATTGGAACTATCTCATGGTCGATGAGGCACATAGGCTAAAGAACTGTGAAGCTTCATTGTATACAACTCTTTCGGTATGTCTGTACATTTCCTGATGCTCTCTCTCTCTCTCTCTCTCTCTCTCTCTCTCTCTCTCTCCCTCTCTCTGCATTTTAAGTTCATCTATTTGGTATATTTTGCTCACCCAGGAATTCCGAACCAAGAACAAATTGCTTATTACTGGTACGCCATTGCAGAACAGCGTTGAAGAACTATGGTGATTTTTCTGCCTTATTTATGTTTTGTATGTGTTGTTGAATGGTGCTTAACATCATTCTTTTGCTTGATTTTCTTGTGTTCCTCCTATGATATAGAATAGGTCTTCCACCAAGTAATCCCTTATTTTTATATGGTAACATTGGTGATGAATGCCATTTTTCTTTTTCTTTCTAGATTTTTTAGTAGTGCTTATTTCTAGCAGTCTAACACATAAAAATGTTTATTCTGCAATGTGATAATGTTGGTACTGCCTTAAAGGGATTCATATGACCTCCCATTGCTAATAATTTTGAAGAAGTTGAAAAGTTTTGAAAATACATTCAACCTCATTTCATGGAATTCGTGGGTATCCAAGGTTCCTTTTCATGCCCCAGAAGTTTCTTTCTATTTTAAAATTGAAATTTATGATAAACATACATTAACAGTGGTGCATTGAAAATTCTGTGAAACAAAAGGAAAAGAGAAAGAAAAGGCATATTTCAAATATTTGTTTTATGTAAATGGTCTTTGATTGTATAGTTAATTTACTTTTGATTTACTGTCAAGTTCTAGTGAAAATTTTCGTTGTTTTCCATGCTTCCTTGGTCTTTCCTATTTTCCCAGTTCAAATTATGTGAATGCATGTTTCTGTGTAGCTGACTGGTGGAGGGTATCATGATGCTAAAAGCACAGATGGTGATGCATGTGCACACTTTTGAGCTTAATAGGGGAGATTAGCAATGTTCCTAAAGCTTCTAGATGAAACATGGGACAATCAATCTATGTCATTGTTTATTTGTTCAAAACAGGGGATTCTTAGTTACAAAGGCCGCCCAATAGGATGATATTAAATCTCCCTAGTGTGTGCTTCCTTCGTCTATTGTCTCTTTTATTTCTTTGTGATATTGGCCTCTACTAGATTCCCCTGTTTGTTATGGAGCCTGGAATTCATTATGATAGGACAACCTCTTGAATGCATGTAGTCATTACTCACCTCATCTGAGTTTGTTGTTGTTGCTATGTGATAGGGCATTACTACATTTCCTTGATCCAGAAAAATTCAAGAACAAAGACGATTTCGTGGAAAACTACAAGAATCTAAGCTCATTCAATGAAATTGAGGTCTAATCCCTGCATTTCACTTTCGGTTCCATATGATGTCAGCTATTTCCATCTGTCACTGTGGTTTTGATTGGCTATTCTTTCAGCTTGCTAATCTTCACAAGGAATTGAGGCCTCATATTCTTCGTAGAGTTATCAAGGATGTGGAGAAGTCCTTACCTCCAAAAATTGAGCGCATCCTCAGAGTTGAAATGTCTCCTCTTCAGAAGCAGTGAGTACTGCCATTAACTAGCATTGATTGCTTTGAGCACTCATCAGTGCCAGCTGACTTGAGTATTTCTATGTATGATTCTATCTTTCCAGGTATTACAAGTGGATTTTGGAACGTAACTTCCACAATCTAAACAAAGGAGTGCGGGGAAATCAGGTCTTTATCAACTTAGAAGTTCAAATATCTGAGAGCTGGATTGGTTTTGTTTATGATTGCCTTAGGACGTATGATTTTCTAAACATTCATTTAGCAGCGAACTCATTTGGTTGAGCTAATGTTTAAATGATTATTTAAGTAAAACCAATTAGCATGGGGCATCGTTTTGTTTCGTGACCCTGTTGTCATTAAAAATGTTCCCCTGAAGGAGTCATTTTTATATATTGCAGATGAAGGCTATTCCTAGCCAGTGATTTTTTTTTTTTTGATCGATATTGATATTTTTTGTGTCTAAATTGGCTATTTTCTGAATCTGACTGCTGTTTTTGCTGGATGTCAACTGAATGACCACGCTGATCCCTTAACTTGCCTGTTTGGTTAAGAGTTGTGTTCTGTCTGCAAGGATCTGCACTAAAAACTTCCATGGTGTGTCCATGTCCTGATCATGGATGGCATCTCATCACATTTTTTTATCCGTTAGATTGGCAGGACATTTTATGGATGTCCACTGGGAAAAATTTTAGGAAAGTGAAGTGTCATGAGTGGATTACCTTGATTATAGAAACAGCTCCTGTTCAACTACTAAATATACATTTATAGATAAAAGAAAAGAAAAAGGAAAAACAAAGAATTTCTTTGCAGAATTAATTCGCTGCCAAAAGACTTGAAAGTACTGTTAATTCTGGTCATACAGAAGCAATTGCCAACGACATCTGAGGACATGTTTGAAATGTTTTCTATCTACAATTGTCTTCACCATAGCAACAGAAGATACCATGTAAAATACTAGAGAACTGTATCAGCTATTCCTAAATATGTGAAGCGGGTTAAAATACATGATAACTGTGTCACCTATTCCTAAACACACGAAAGGTGTGAAAGGGGTCTCACTATTCTCACTGTACTTTGTTTTGTTCTAGTATTCATTTGTTAGGAATAATACTCATGCCAATTTTTCTTAAAATGCAGGTTTCGCTTCTAAATATTGTTGTGGAGTTGAAGAAATGCTGTAATCATCCTTTCCTATTTGAAAGTGCAGATCATGGTTATGGTGGAGACACTAATGTTAATGATAGCAGCAAAGTTGAGCGTATTGTTTTAAGCAGTGGGAAGCTAGTAATACTTGACAAACTTCTGTTGCGATTACGGGACACAAATCACCGTGTTTTGATATTTTCTCAGGTTTGTCATGTACAGCAATAGATTAGCATTAGACAATTGGATGCTGTATAGCATTACAGTCTTTTTATCAATGTGCATGCCAATTTTTACTAAGATGCCTTTTGATGATTTTCTACCTAGCTGAATACTGGACAGTAAAAGATGGCAATTTCCTTGTCTGTTGATTTTCAGATGAATCGGTTTGTTGGCATTTTCTACCTATATGTCTTTCATTTTGGATTGTCCTGCACCATCAGGGAAATATATGAAATACAAAATTAGGTTGTTACCCATGGCTGTGCAAGGCATAGTGATCAAGTGTCAGTTACTTCAGATTCTGTTAGCAAATCCTCAGTTTCATCTATTTGCTTCGTATGGTCATAGAAATCCATATTTATGGATAAATTTCTTTTTGAACCTACTTGTTTGTAAATTTTGTGGGGATGTGTTTTTGTCAATCTCTGACCTTGTGTGGTATTTCCAGAGTTGTTACTTGGTTCAACCTTTAGCTATGCCTTCTTAAATATTCTAAGTTTCTTCGCTGTTGACACTATGCCATACAGATGGTACGGATGTTGGATATACTTGCAGAATACCTGTCACTCAGAGGATTCCAATTTCAGAGGCTTGATGGGAGCACAAGGGCTGACCTTCGTCACCAGGCTATGGAGCATTTTAATGCACCTGGAAGTGATGATTTCTGTTTCCTTCTGTCTACTCGTGCTGGTGGGCTGGGCATCAACCTTGCTACTGCAGACACTGTTATAATTTTTGATTCAGATTGGAATCCTCAAAATGATTTGCAGGTTGGAATTAGACAGAAGACCTGTGCTGAATTTTTTATTTTATTTTATTTTGTTTAGTTACAGTTAGATTCACTTCTTGACGGCTTTTACCATTTGTGCTAATGAAAAATGATTATCATTCATGTAATTTTCTTTAATTGTAAATTTCTTCCAATCTTGTTTATCAGGCAATGAGTAGAGCTCATAGGATTGGCCAGCGTGAAGTTGTTAACATTTATCGATTTGTTACAAGCAAAAGTGTGGAGGAAGATATCTTGGAGCGCGCTAAAAAGAAGATGGTAGCAACGTTTTAAATCATCTCTGATCCTTGCATCATCCTTTAATCTTTGAGTTTATGTCTGTTTCTCACATTCATTTGCATTGTTTATAGGTTCTTGATCATCTTGTCATTCAGAAGCTAAATGCTGAGGGGAGGCTGGAAAAGAAGGAAACAAAAAAGGGAAATTCAATGTTTGACAAGGCAAGTATACCATTCTAATTACTTGCATTCATAATATATGAAACATATAGCACCTATATTTATTCATACATATAGTGAAATGTTTGGTCTGTTGCATGTATGAGCCGTGTAATTATTTCAACAATTGGATGTCTGACTAGGCTTCTGCCTTCAATGATTTTTTTTTTTTGTTTGACAATGATCATATCTTTGCCATTGCATGGTTCTTTAATTAAGTGGGCTGGGTAACATGATTCCTTGAGCTTTGTACTGTGCACGATTGCAGAATGAACTCTCAGCCATATTAAGGTTTGGGGCAGAGGAGCTCTTTAAGGAAGAAAATAATGATGAAGATAGCAAGAAGAAACTTGAAAGTATGGATATTGATGAGATTCTTGAAAGGGCTGAGAAAGTTGAAACAAAGGCAAGTGATGGAGAGCCTGGAAATGAATTACTAAGTGGTTTCAAGGTGAAGTGTCTCAATAACTTTGTAACTCATCCTGTGGTTTTACCTTACTTCTTTGCATTCTATGAGATTTAGTGGACCTCTCTTTCATGCTATACCTGTCTATCCTCTATCTAGGTTGCCAATTTCTGCAGTGAGGAAGATGACGCAACTTTCTGGAGTCGTTGGATTCAACCAGAAGCTGTGGCTCAAGCTGAAGTATGATCTCTTTCTCCGATTCTTGGAATTGGCCCTAATGTCTTCATTTTAGCATCTTAATTTCAGTTTATTATTGCTGACAATTATTTTGATCTTTTTTTTTTTTTTTTTTTTTTTCGCTTAACAACCCTTTCCTGTTGTTTTTAATTTAGGAAGCATTGGCCCCTCGTGCAGCAAGGAATACAAAGAGCTATGCGGAGGTGAACCAGCCTGAAAAAAATGATAAACGAAAGAAAAGGGGAGTGGAAACTCAAGAGAGAGGTCCGAAACGTAGCAGTAAATCTGCCAATTTTCCAGTTCATTCATTGCCAGTGATAGAGGGCGCAGCTGCACAAGTGAGGGGATGGTCCTCTGGCAATGTAACAAAGAAAGATGCCAACAATTTTGTTCGTGCTGTAAGTTCTTTTAACATTATCAGAAGGAAGATGCACTTGATTTTTTTACAGTTCTTCCTATCCTACTCTTGTATTGCATGCTAAATTGTTGACATTAATGCTTCTCTTACCATTAATTTTGACAGGTTAGTCTCTTTGTATCTTTATTATCATTTTAGTCCTTTTGTATTGCATGATAAGTCTTACCATCTATCTACCTGCCATTAAAAACTTCATTCATTTGCTTTTTTACGAGGTGAAAATTTCCCATAAGGTAACAAAGTTGATATATATATATATAATAATTAGGAAACTTTATTACAGTGATTACTTCAAAGAAAAAGAGCGTGCTTCCTGATCAACTAAGAAGTTGTAAATTGCGTGTGATCTGTTCCCATGATCTAATTTGAATTATAGAAATGTTGGCATCACCAGCCTACTTGAGTGACTCGAGTAATGCTCCGGAATATTGTCTGCTATCTTGATTCATGGAATCCTCTAGTGCTGGCTATTTGGTGTCTTATAGGAAATGGTACACATCTTGATTGGTTTTGTTTGGCAGATTGACAAGGAAGTGCAATACTGAAATTTTATGTTACATAGCTTCATTTCCACAAGGTTTTGGGAAGATTGTGAGAGCTTCCATAGGAACAATGGCTTACGCTTGACAGGTTCCCTCACTGAGACCAACTCCATTGTCCCCAAAGGATCCAGAGGAAGCATAAGGATATAATAAATATCAAACAATCGTCATGTTAATTGATTGTCTCCTAGCATCAGATAGGCAGCATTGTTGAATCAAATTCTTATAGCAAGAAATTATCAGAAAATAAGGAAATACAGCTGGTTACTGTGTCAAGTTTTCAATTGAGATACAATAATTTATAATAGAGAGGTTCCAAAGAAAGAAAAGATTAATTGTTAAGTGGGAGTCCATACGACAATTTCTAATTGGGAAGAATAAGAAGGCAGTGTGTGCTCTTTGAGCAACATTGTCATATCTTGGTTATCCTGTTATCCTCCTCTTTTATGGTTTCTTTATCTATTGTCTTTTACCTGTGTGCTAAAATTTAGGTTAAGAAATTTGGGAACCCAGACCAGATCAGCTTAATAGTGGCAGAAGTTGGTGGTGCCATTGAAGCAGCCCCATCTCAGGCCCAGATTGAACTCTTTGAGGCTTTGGTTGATGGTTGTAGGCAAGTTGTTGCAGGGAATCCTGGCAATAAGGTTTGTCTATAGCATCTTTTATGGAAGTTTATTTCACTATACAGTAATCCAATTTTCCATTCATTTTCTTCTTTCTTTACAGTATAAGAATAGGTCAATATACCTCTATAATCTGATTAAATTCAACTGCTAGATCCATTTAGATTCTCACATTCCATTCAATCCTTATCGCTAGGGAATTTTGTTGGACTTTTTTGGCATCTCTGTGAAAGCATATGAAGTGCTAGAACGTATAGAAGAACTTCAAATTCTGGCAAAGCGCATCAGACGTTATCCAGATCCAATCAAACAATTCAGGCTAATGATGCATCTTAAAGATTCAAATTGGTGTAAAAGCTGTGGCTGGAATCAAGGTATCAACAAGATAGTTGGCATCTTAATTCGTTTTTACCAGTAACTTTGGTGAAATCTAACCTTGTCAACAATTTCATTAGTTGATGATGCAAGGTTGCTTCTAGGAATACACTACTATGGTTATGGAAATTGGGAAAAGATAAGGTTAGATTCAAAGCTTGGGCTCACACGGAAGATTGCTCCTCTTGGAGTTAAGACCTATCTAGCTGATGCTAAGAAGTTGGATCTTCGTGCTTCTGCTCTTTTGAAGAAGGTAGGGGTTCTATCTTATCTTCCTATGTAACTAGCAATATGGCTCAGCTTATCTTCAATCCAGTAAATTGTACACTTTCACTGTTTTTTTTTTCCTTCATTTTTTTTTTTCTTGTTCGTTTTCAATTAATAGTTCTTAACCACCAGTGAGCCTTAAGGAAGAAGTTTAGTTTTGACTTGTCTTAACAAATTATTTTCTTCAGCATGTGGTTGATCCACCAATAACTCTCTTTATATCCAAGCTTTTTGGAATATTGAACACATTGAGTCTTAGCTTGGTAGTAGTTTTATTATGTGAAGCAATGCGAACTATATCCTTATCCTTAGTAATTTAGTTGCAGAGTTTTTGCTTGTGATGAAAGCATTTATTATTTAAACTGATCGTACATGATGGTTATACCACTGCCCTTTTAGTCAACTTAAGCACTGATCTCTTGTTTTATGTTTTTAGTAATGTAGAACTTCTGACCTTTTCTTGTGGGTCCTTCAGCAAAGGTCAAGCCTGACATAAGCAGAACAGCCCAAATAATTTTCCCAATTTTCCCCACTTAAATTCTTGAAATATAAAGTTAGCTCTTAGTCAGTGGATTATCAGTCTCTATTTAGTGTTAGCGTTTCCGTTTCTCCTGTCTTTTAATTTGTTTCCTACATTACCAGTATAGGGCCTGTGGTGGTGGTTGACCTTAAAATTTTCTAATCATTTCCTTGGCAGGAATTTGCAGCTGTCAGTGGCAACAGTTCGAAAGCTAAAGTGGCTCCTAAACATGCCAAGAATGATGGAGATAACCTTCCGAAATTCTTAAATACACGCACAAAAGAAGTGCAGGGGAAAACTCATTTTACCAAAGCAAGTGTTGGAACAAATAGGGAACTGCCTCAAAAGCGTCAAAGAGTCGAACCAAGGGTTAAGGAGGAAGGTGAAATTTCTGATTCTGAGCAGGAAAGGTATCACAGTAAGCAGTTCCGGGAAGAAAAGTGGAGGGAGTGGTGTGAAGATCAAATGCATGATGAAAGGAAGACATTGGGCCGTCTAGAGGAGTTGCAGACTACCAGTGAAGATCTTCCAAAGGAGAAGGTCTGTCCTAGCATCATAGTCTGCCGCATTAATTTCTCACAGCTCAAAACTATCATCAATACTTAAAACATCTTATTTTTGCTTCAGGTGCTGTCAAAGATTCGAAAATATTTACAACATCTTGGGCGGAAGATTGATGAAATTGTAGAGGAATATGAGCTGAGCAAACAACGTAGTAAGTTTTGCTAAGTCCTGTGTCATCCTGTACTGCAACTCTTGTTATATACTGGTATTACTTTTTCCTTCTAAGTTTCTTTTAATATATCAATCTTGTTTGGTGTTTTTCAAAGGTTATTATTTTGTTCTTTAAGCATTTATCTGGGAACTTGCCATGATAGCCATAATAAAAATAACAAAACTTTGCTTAACTTTAGGCATTTAATTAATGGAGGATTTAAATGGTCGGGAGATCATTCAAGTTTGATGCTCCAAATGGACAATTTCCCGCAGGACATGGATGGGAGGTAGAACGAAAAGACTAATTCCCTACAGTGATTCTCAATGATAGAATAGACATCATGGCTGAAGCCATATGCTTGGATTGAGGCTTAGATGATGTTGCCCATAAGGACAATGCCAATTGATACTCAATATGAATGGTTCTGTTATCAGGCTTTCCAGAGTTGTAAAATCATGGTGTGAGTTATTTTAACTTGACTAAGAAGCTAAGCAAAACTCAATTCATAGTGTGTCAGCTATCTTTGATATAATAGAATATAGATAATATCAATTATAACCTCTTTATCTTCAATGCTACAGATGTTGCTTGATAGAAACTCTGTTATGGTTCCCTGTGTTTCCTCAGTGCTTTCTGTAATGAGCAATTCAATATTCTGATGTTGCTAATAGTGGTCTATGTTTCCATATCCCTATTCAATGATTTTCTCATAAAGATACCTACATTGAGAATAATTGCTGTCATCACTGATCAATGATATACTCATAAAGATACCTATATTCAGATCAGTTATTGTATTTGCTGATTAATTGACCGTTTCCTCATGTCTGTCATGAATAATACATATCAAGAAAAAGTACCCTGTTTATTCATATTATTAAATTTTACTGTCACTACTGCCACTGCCACTTCTGAATGCAAAAACAATGTTTCTAGTGTACTGTCGCCTTCGATGCTCTCTCTCTCTCTCATGTCTTCTTAGAAGTGCAATCCAATTTGTGGCTGTGGCACAGTGTTCAACAGGAATGATAATCCTCTTGTCAGATGAAAAATACTATCTTAACAAAGACAAATGTTGCAAACATACAAGAGATTCCTCCTGTTAATGGGCTGCCTTACAACACCAGTTCTTCCAAACTATTGCATTGTGGGCAGATACTTTGCCATTTTTATGTATCTCATAGGTGTGGTATTTTGCTAGTTTTTTTCCTTTGACCAAGTATGCATCTCATAGCTTTGCATCTTGGCTGGTGAATGATTCAGCATGTATTTTTTGTTGAGAGTCATAGATATCCAGATGTCAGAAGCAAGTTGCGAAAACAGTGATAATGGCTGTAATGGTGGCGTTTTAAGTTTCTTATTGTGAAATTGATTTCTGATTTAAAATTGAATGTTGTCCTGGTTTTATCCATTTGCAACCAATGCTTGTTTAACACTTGTGGATATTGCTTTGTTTGAAACACATTCACCTTCACCTGTTTTCTTCAAGAGTTGTGAAACTTGCATCAGCTTGAGCTGCCTGTCCTGAAACCAGTTCTTCCCTGCTGAGAGCAGCAGCATTGGATGCCCCTGAGTTGGACAAGTGCTTGTTCGAGGACCTGACACTTCATTTTTCAGCCATCAGCAATTCAGGCCCAAGGATGAGATTTTCTAGGAACAAAGTGTGGCCTGGTCCCTTGCAGGATCTGTCTATTTAGATTTTACAATTAAATTTATTCTCAGAACATCTCTGGAGTTTTTTGCTGCAAGCGCTCTCTCTGAAATATACTTGCCACAAACTCTATAATTCTTGTCAGCTGTGGCTAAGTTAATATTCTGCAGCATTTCAAATAGAAAATACTGATGGTGGTATCTTCTCTTTTGCAGAATTAACTAGACGATTATGGAACTATGTCTCCACGTTTTCCAATTTGCCTGGAGAGAGACTGGCACAGATTTATGCTAAACTTAAGCAAGAGAAGCAAGCTGAGGCAAGAGCTATACCTACCCACCATAGTAGTTCTGCTCCTGGCCCCAGTGATCGAGATAGCGATCCTAGTCAATGTGCTCCTTACAGCAATGGAAATCTGAAATCTAGACAACATCCAAAATTCCCATCTCACTACCCTCTAGAAGCATTTCACAGGGATCAAGAGACTGGGAAGTCTGAAGCATGGAAACGACGTAGAAGAGCCAACGTGGATAACCAGTATGTCCAAGTTCAGCCCTTGCCACCTCTGTATAAACAACCTTTGAACAATGGTGGTGATGGGATTCTTGGTTGTGGCCCAGGAGACAGCACCAGGCGCTTGATGAGTGACAGGCGTCAACCCCGGTTTTTTCCGGGGCAAGGACACGCGTCTGAACTCAAGTAGCAAAGTGTATAGCTTGAGCGGCAGTCCATCTTGCCACTAAATAGATTTTTTTTTCATAATCACAATAAAAGAGTTTGTGTAGCTGATGAAGGCGGTTATTAAATACCACAAGGTTTTGGGGGCTGCCAAAGGGGGGCCATGTGAAAGAATAGTCAACAAGAATCACCGGTGTAAGCATGTCTATAGTGAGCAGAATCTCCATAGGAACTCAAATACAGGAAGCATGAAGGGTCTGTCATAATTTTGCCGGGGGTGAATGAGGTCAGATCCACTTAGGCACTGCTTGCACAGCGGTTTAAATGCTGAAAAATTTGTTTCTTGCATTGTTGAAATATATATAAATCTTCAAGAAAGGAAATGCATTAGGTTTTCGCCCCCAAGTTATATTTTTGTTGTTTCTCATGTTTCTGGTAAATTCAGTGTACGTTATGATGGCTTTCATATGTACGCTTCAGAATCCCATACATTTCTAGCCAAATGCTTGGCTACCTTATTTTTCAGGAGGTTCACCTGGTTGGAAAATTATGCTAAAGTGGGATCCATTGGGAGATGGATAAAGATAAAAATCATGGTGATCACTTTACTGCGATATATGCTGATTTTTTTTAAAAGACACAAAAATGATCAAAACAACTTAAGCATGGAGACTTTGGATGTATATACAATTTTGTTTTATGTGGTGAAGCTTTAGTAGAACATCTAAAAGTGTAAATGCAGCCAGCCTTATGCCACAGATTAGCATTGCTTCTCCGTTCATTGAGACTCAAAAACTCTCAAGCTGTGGCCAATGCCTTGCTACGTCGTTGTTATGAGATTTGGTGAGAAAGTTTGGGTTAGGCTGATTAGGGTGTAGGTCAGCGGCAAGTATAGATATTCCAATTATCAAGTTGTCTATAAATCATAAAATTTAGCAGAGATGGTTATCTCTTTTATCTTTCAAGTGCGCTCATTAGATAAGCCATTTGCCTTTTGGACGTCTCCTGTGGCACCCCAAACCATCTGAAACCCTATCATCATCCTTGGAAATACCATGAGTTATGTATTCGCAGCAAGCCACGGGGAAATGCGTTATATTAGTATATACATGTTGACGCACCCATTTTTGGTGCTCTAAACGTGCATTACACTCCTTGGTTCTGCTTCTTGACCAGTCACTTTGATTCCATTTGTAATTTTGTAGTATGATCTCTTCAGAATTGATTTCTCAACATTAACCATGGTTCCATTATATCATTTTAATTTGTGATCCACAATCTTGAATGTGATACCACGTTAATTTGTCTCGGTTGACCCTTGACAGCTATTTGGACACCTATTATGGCTTGTTTTTATGGTATGTGCATGCATGCTTCAATGCCTACAGTCCGAAGGCGGGGGGTTGTGCACGCAATGCCTGCTAGATGCAGCGTACTGAAACGAGCATATGCAAGCAGAATAGATGCTCCGAGTGAAGTGCAGGCTGGGGGCTGTGCAAAGATCCTTCCCTAATGCCGACTGAGTAAATTGCCATGATAATAAAACCGCTGGTCTTGTGGTTTCTTCCCATATAATGAAAGAAGGATTCTTTAGTTCTATTGTTTTTAAACTTTATTTATTTGTTAAAGAAGGTAACACTGTAGATATTTTACTGCTAGACATTTGAGGGTACTCTACACGTCGCAGCTAGGAGCAAGTCCTCGTAATTTCTGAATTGAGCTGACCGCTATTAACAAATTACAAGGTTGCAATGCACCAGGTGTGGAAAAGGCGTGGCCCATATTCCAGATTTTAGACAGGAAAATTCAGTTTAAATATACGCAACGGGTTGATGCAAGTAGATACATGATTCTGCATTGTGGCAAGGAAAATATTATGAAGCTTCCAAAGAGTACAGAGGAGATTATCCTTTTTACAGAACTTATAACAAGAACAGAACAAATAACAAACTGTATTAGATTCGAGAAGGGATCAATGGGATGGTGTTCTGCAGGTAAGCACAAGCTGCTCCCACTCCACTTCCCAGCTTAACTGGGTACCCAACATCCTTGAGTATCATCTCCACACCAGCTAGACAACCCAACAATTGCAGCTGCAAAATGCCAGTGTCTTAGTAAATGTCTAAACTCAACGAGCAAATACAGGAAGCAGCCATGACAATATCTATTAACAGCCAGGCAAGAAGAAAAGCAGTTTATGAATTCAAACCACAACAACCTTCTACAAATTAAAATCACTAGTTTCAACTGCATATGCGCCTGTTATAAGTACGTAAAGACCATGAAACGGATGAACTTGTGGAAATACCAAAGCTTTTGCTAGATAAACAATTTCCCATTTACTCTTATTCTTATTTAAAGCAATCTCACTTACCCTCCAATTTTATCGATGCATTGATGCTTGATAAGGAATGAAAAAGTTCATACCTCGTTAAGATTACCAAGATGGCCTATCCTGAACACTTTCCCGGACACCTTGTTCAAGCCCAAACCCAGGCTCAGGTTGTATCTCTTCCATGCCCTCCTAACAATTTCTGTGCTGTCAATGTAGGGTGGAACAACCACTGCAGTAACAGTGTCGCTATACCATTCTTCCTTTTGTGTGCAGTTCTTCAATCCCCAAGCCTCAACAGCAAGTCTGCATTTCAAATGGCGTCAGAGACTCCACTTTCATCCTTCTAATCCAGACCAAGGACTGTGATACTTAAACAAGATTTCACTTTTTAATAGGCATCTACCAAAGGGTAATTCCCAAAGCTCTGTTTGAATAAAAGGATCTGATTACCTTGTTGCTCTTCCCAGGCGGCTGTGCCTTGCGAACACATTTTCTAGTCCTTCCTCGAATAGGAGGTCCAGAGCTGCTCTCAGGCCATACAACAGCTGGATGGAAGGAGTGTAGGGCCAGTAAGTTCCCAGATTGTAGAACTTCAAGTAGTCCTTCCAGTCAAAGAATACTCGAACTGATTTGGCAGTCTTGGATGCTTCTATAGCTTTTGGACTTGCACACACAATCCCCATTCCGGTAGGCATAGAAAGAGCCTTTTGAGACCCTGTTAATGCTACATCGATGCCCCATTCATCCATACGAAAATCAAGTGCACAAATGGAAGACACTCCATCCACTAGGAACAATGCAGGATGTCTGTAATCATCTGCAATTCATCCTTGAAATATTAGTTTGCTGTAAAAGAAACTAGTCTTTTGATTGTAAACCATAATCCTTACCAAGAAGCTTCCTTACTGCTGCCAAGTTGTTGGTGACTCCTGTTGCAGTCTCATTGTGAACTATGCAAATGGCTTTGATGGTGTGTGCCCTGTCGTGCGCCAGCTTCGATGCCAAAACATCAAGATTCGCTCCTTGTCCCCACTCGCTTTCCACGACATCAACATTGAAATTGAGGCGCTGCTGTTGATCAATCCAGAGCAGGCTGAATTGCCCAATCAGAAATGATACAATCCTATCTCCAGGTGATAATGTGTTCGTAAGTGCACTTTCCCACGCACCCGTTCCTGCAAAAACACCATGTTCTTTCTATAAATGAAGAATCAAGTACCAAGGATATTCATGGTTAATCAGCAAAAATTTCATGATATTTCAGATTTTTTCTACTTATTATCGCAAAGCAATATTCGAGCACACCCCATCATGTCTTAATTTTTTTTTATTAAACCATGAACTCCCATCTATACGCTATGAAAAAGTACCTGTGGTGGGAATGAGAAATGGGGTTCCAGTGGTCGTCTTGAAGATCTTCTTAACATCCTCAAGCAGAGTCTTTGTCAGTGCTGGAACTGCAGGAGAGCGATAATCTTCATTGTTTCTGTTCATAGCCCGAATCACAGGGTCTGGGATGTTCACGGGCCCTGGAACAAAGAGATGGTTCCGTCCTGGTCCATAAACGTAATCCATTTCCTCTTCAAACGTTCACAAACCTGAAAATTTCGTAAACAGATCCAACTCAGTTCAATGTCCACTACTGAGTAAAATTTCTAATTTGCAAGAAAGCAAATTTGCGTCTGGAACTTGAGAAGTTTCACAACAGAACTATGCCTAGAACTGCAAATGTTTGAAGCGAAGCACTCAAAATACGAAACCCATAAATAAATAGCACATCTCTTTACTTTAAAATAGCAAGCTTCTGATGGTGCTGTAAAGATGAGGATTCACATTTGAATTGAAATGCCTCTTGGACTTGATATTAATAGAGAATTTAGAATATGGTAAACTATTTACGCTTATAGAGATTTAGATGCACATCTGTACCAATTAAGATTCTAAACCTATGTAACCAGAGCTCTCCCCGCCTAACATTATCTACAGAATTAGCTTGTTGCTTTGGGACTTACGGAGGGACCGGCTATCTCTTTCAAATGGATGCATGGAAAAAAATAAATAAGTAATAGTAGCGTTAGTCCGAACCGCTGCATTCAAATCTAAAAATTATATAGATATCTAGAACGAGTAATTAATCAAGACGGTTCAATCCATTGGACGTCGTCAGAACTATCAAACAGGTTGCTACGGTATGAAAATCATAAGAAATAAGAAAAAACATGGGATCTCAGAAGCATGCAGAAGACCATGATTGAAGAAAGGTTTTGTTTACCCTTATAACTTTGCTACCCTTCTTCAGTATGCTGCTGTTCATGGAACGGATTTATGATGGTTTTTGAGCCATTGTTAGTACGTAACTGCCAGGAAATTAATATAGATAGCTCCAAAAGATGATTTGCCTCCAACACTCCACGAAAAGGAATTGACAAAAAAAAAAGGCATACAGATTTATTATTATTATTATTATTATTATTGTTATAATATTTTAAAACATTTGGACCACTAGCCATGACGTGGACCTTGCTCAAATTTATGGTTAGATGATATGTAAGACTACAAACTTGCCGCGCGTGACAGTTGCACCACATGGATGTAGCATATAAGCCATCAATCATGGGGTTTGGTGCAGATGATCAAGCCAAGAATCAAACCCAACACCGCATCTTGTTATAACCAGTCAGCCAAATAATCAGAAATTCTAACAGAATTACAGCCATATAATGGAATTTCAACTAATTTCTCCATCTAGCCGAATTACAGCTGCTTACAACATCTCATCCTTCCAACACGCCTGCAGGAGGTCTGAGCAGTCAAGCCTAAAGGCAATTAATCCTCGTCCCATTTCGGAGAAAACTGGGTGGAAGAACAGAGAGTTATCACAGACACATAAGATGCAACTACAGGCACCAGAAGGCTGCCACTTGTCTACTACAAGGAATTGAACGTGTCCAATGCCATTGTTTTAGTAAACCGTGAGTCGAGAACCTGGATTTATTATCACATATATAGGTGGTCCATATGATGAACGGCTCCAAATGCGAGTTGGGAAAGCAGGACTTTTCATATGAAGCGTAAACTATGATCCGTGCCGTTCATCCTTGATTCACCGTCCCAGCCATACATGCCATGTCCAAAACAAGCGAAGGTTTCAAAACATGCATTGAATTTTATTGGTGGGCCTGCCAGGAAAAGTGTATCAGATGAACAATCCAGATCAAGATCATCGTTATGAAATATGAATGAGAATTACCTGTGGATGATGCTCCCAAGTTGGATGGAAAGAAACGAACAGAGTTCTGCAGCCAGCAGACCGCGAAAACGGCAACAGAGAGGAACTTGTTTATATAGGATCCCGTGGAGGCCGGAAATGCCAGGTGGCGGATAAGAGGCGATGACCCAGATTCTTGCGGCTGAGGATTAAGAATAAAAGCTTCCAAAAGGTCTTTTTCTTTTTCTTTTTTTTATGTTGAAAATACGTGGCTTTTGCTTGGAAGGCTGAGGAACAGAATCGCCCGAGGCGATCAAACAAAGATAACATGATAACGGGCTTTCCTCCTCCCCAAAACCACCCACCTCAAATCTGTGGCTAGAGTACTTTTTCGATTGCTGTGCATGCATGGTGGCCACGTACATCAGCTGCATGGGAAAATGTTTATTTTTAGGGTGTCCATTTCAATTGTAATTGAAGTGATATTTATCTATTATTATCCATGGAAAATAGTTATATGTGGATTGCATGGAATTATATTATAACGTATATTTAATATTTAAAACTTATATTTAATATAAAAACCTTGTGAACGCATTAGGTTTTTTCGAGAAAATTTAAATCGAAGGCTTCTGTGAACTTAGCCTCGGGAACAACGTTAAATATATATATTACCAATGGTTTAGATATATGGACCACGTTTCATGGTCTATAAAAAATAATTATAAAATTTTAATGAATTATAGTAACTTTTAAATATTTCTTTTATTTTAATAAATATTGGAAGCTTTGGATTGAGGTGATTTTAAGCTATAAGTCCATAACATATATGAAATGCTGTTATCTGATGAACGAGATGGATCATTTATAAAAATCACCATTTGGGTCCAATGAACTCGACGATACTTCACCTTCAAGAAAGTTCAACCTTATATAACTATTTCCCAATTTCTACGTTTTTAAACAATATTACTTAATTGTGAGAGGAGGTGGGGATAACGGGATGTCGTGGTTCTACAAAATCCAGGTGGCTAAATCCCATTGAAAATCGGCGTGACATTCCAAACTAGTCGAACTGCCAGAAGCTTTTTCAGGTGCAACACACACCAAGAGACACATGGATCATCCGTTTGATACTCTGGATGTGAAGGTTGATAGATAGGAAGTCGTAAATAGTGGGTTGTTCCTCGTCTCTTTTCATTTCTTGTCGCCTAGATGTGCCAGTAGGGCTTGTACAGTTTATAAAATTTATTAGTCCAACTACTTTGCCCTGTCGCATTACGTAATGTTCTGCTGATTCTCCCTTGGTGAGGCTAAATTACCAAAGCTTTTTGTCTAACACTCACATCGACACCTTATTCATTGACATCCCCTTGACATTCATCGAAAAAGTCAATCTTCCCAAAGCTTTGTGACGAGAAAGATGTACTCATGCAACGGTGAAAAATAGGATTGTTAGAATTAGTATATATTATATTAAGAGTTTATATTTTTTTTCATATATTTTCATTTTCATCCTGCCTTGGCCTAACTCTATATTAAGAGTAGGGTTGTTGGTTACTCGAGGTCAAGGTTAATTCAATTCTAACCCTATTTTTAAAATTGCAACCCAATTTCATTTTTAGATTCAGTCATGTTAAGGTCAACTCATCTCTAACGCAAACTTTTAAAATCTGAGTTAAATTTGGATGGGCAATTTGGGTTTACATCTATTATACTTGCACATTTTGATGTATTTAATGCATTAATTAATTATGATAAATACACTTATAAGAGATAAATTTTGATATATTAATATTAAAAATAAATATGTAGTGATTAATATGTTGAAGGGAGGCTTAGTGTGATGTTAGCTTTCAAAGGAGAGTAGTGGAGGTGGATTATATTTTAAAATTAAAATTTTATTTTAAATAATAAGAATTGAGTTAAAAATTAAATAAAGTTTTTTAAAAATTATTGAAACAAGTTAGGTTAATCGAGTTATAATCGCATTAACATAATTCTACCTCAATTTTTAAATTGGTTATATTTTTAACCCAACCAACAAAAAAAAAAAGGTCCTAATGCATTTGAAATTCCGTTGATTCAGATAGACTTAGGTTGATCCAACTAACCAACCTAAAATCAACAAAACCAACCTTATCCCACTAACCCATTTAGGTTGGTTTGGTTAAGCAAATAGAAACATTGAATAAATAAACCAACTTTAATTTATAATTTAACTGAGTTTGAGTTGATGGATCAACCCCAATCTAAATGAACCCAATTTCAAATATTCATAAATTAGCTAAACTAATCCCAAACAATTCCTGCGCACCCATTCCTCACATGCACCTTCTCATTTATTTAAAATAAAAATTTATCATAACTCTAATAATCCATGGAATTCAAACTAATAAACCCCATTTTCTTAAGATTAGGATTTGATTAAAGTTGTAAAATTCTAAAAATAGGGTTAAAGCTATGGTTAAGTTGAATTTTTTGTAAATTGGGTTATGTTGAATTGAACCTAATGTGGAGTCAACCCAAACCAATTTACACCCCTACAAATACAAGCTTAAATTGGATATAGTTTTAGGGTTGTACTGATGTGTGTCTAAGTACATGTGCAATTGTGTTTTGGGGATGAATCAAGACCATGAAATATAATGGAAATTCATTATAAACCACACACCTTTTTCAGTTTAGTTGGAAACGAAAGTAGACGAAGTCAACTGCGGTTTGAACTTGTCTTCTCAAATTCTGCTACTTGAATTACTAATTGAGCCTAAAATCATGAAAATGAAAATCACATATTTTCTCACAACTCTAAATGCCTTAGTATTTTAAAATGGGAGGAGAGAGGTGTTGAGTTTAGGTGTATAGTTTTGATAACAACAAAACTTGTCTAAGACTTGATCTGAGCAAATGAAGTTTTTATAATGATTTGGAAGTGATACATATGGAAGAATTCATCTTGCAATCAATGATATTGGATGTGATTGAATAGTATTTTATTGTAAATGGAAATATTCAATGTTATTAACACATTTTGATGAATTCAATACAATATGAAATGAATAACTAGAAGTATAAAGTGATATGGTCGAAGAATGGTTGAACTACATTGAGTATAATAGTTATAATAATATTAATACTCCAAGTTTATGATAAGTGGATGGATGGTACTAATGTGTGTAAAATTAAGCCATTGATTGCAAAAAACTAAAAGAATAGATGAAGCATGAACTTACATGTGTTCTCAACTTGAGCTTAATATAAAAAAGGATAAATTGTAATGATCAACTTGCATTAAACTTTGTTTATCGTGATTTGGGTCAATATATGGTTGAAATGAACTAATATATATATATATATATATATTTCAAGGCTCACAATGCAAATATTTCAAGTACAGGACCATAGTCAAAAGCGTAGCTGCCTGTGCCATCCACCTTCCTCATAGCTGCATCACAGCCACCTGTCATATTGCCTACTGTGTTGCCAGAAGAAAGTGTTTTCCTTAGACAACTGTAGCCGCATCGCAGCCACCTGTGGGTAGCGCCTATGACCGTAGGCGCAAGCTAGAGGTGCCATCTTATATATCACTTGACACATCAATTGAAGAACCACTTGGCAAACCCATACCACTTGTGCGTATCGCCTAGACAAAAGCCAATACTATAGCCACCTGCGGTACCACCTGCCAATGGACAGAGATATGGGTGGAGAAAAGCCAGGACTTGACCATAGTGTACTGTAGCCGCCGCCATATTGCAGCCGAATGACTTAATCGCCTGCAATGTGTCTACCACTCCAACAGTCAAAAATTTGAACATTGCAAAGCCATAAACTACCACCCAATCATTTCCAATGGTCAAGATTTTGAGAGATCTATTTAAGGAGAAGTGTGGAGATGTTTCAAAAAGTTGATTGAGCTTTAACCTTTAAGAAATCCTTGCAACTCTAAGCCTAAGTACTAACCTTCTTTACATTCATTCAAGAGCTTTAAACATTCATGTTCTACACTTAAGGCCTTTCTTCTATAACACAAAGGGAAGTTCTTCTGCATCAAAGAGAGTTACATAAGGATTTCAAAGGCTTCCACTGTGCTCATTTTGAAACACTAGTAAAAGTGTAATTTTTTCTTTATTCCTTATTTATGTATTCCCTGAGTTTGTGTTGTAGACAAATCTCAAGAGGAATAATTTGATTTTTTGAGTGGGTCTCATAATCACTTTGTTGGAAGTTGTATTCATGCCCCTTAGAGCTACAATCTATAAGAGTGCAAAGGCATTAAATATTATGCCTCCTGGAGCTAGAGTCAAGAGATGCACTAATTGCATTCCATCATATGAGACAGTGGAACCCAAGGTACAAGAGGTATGCTCTTAGAAGAGTGGAGTAGAGAGGTTGTCCTAAATTGCTATACATCTTGTTTGCTTTGTGTGATTGATTTACTCATTGCTATTCACATTTTGACATTCATGTTTCATTATATACCTTCATAGAACATTTAAAAGAAGGAATTTAAATTAATAAGGGTTGAGAAAGAAAATTTTATAAATCCAATTCACCCTCCCCTGTTGGGTTAAGCCTTACCATAAGGATCAACAAGAGTAAAGTTTGATAGAGTTTAATTGCGTAAAAAATTTTACCTGTCAGCATCCTTATTTTTGTAATAGGGCTCCTGAATGCGGGAGTGGGGAATTCATAGCGATGTGGAATGTGCGATGTGGTTTGCATGCATGTTCCCACGTCCACAATTGCCCATTATGGGCGGATAATGATATCTCCCACTCACACATGATGGGCTTTCAAATCCTCTTATTGAGATACAAAACTTCAGTATTCTCCAATTCAAAATCATTCATACATGCAAATAGGTTGTGCGACATGGGAGTGTACCTACACTTGGCAGCTTAGGGCTATACACTTAGAAGGGATATATAACAACTACAAACTTAAAAACAAAATGACTCGCCATATCCCTTACTCATTTTGTTACATCGGTCTAAGTATACCTAACCTCTCAAAGGCTATACTTGATATGCACATTTTTTTGCCATGTAATCACAATTATGTCACTCATAGTGACAAAATTGTTGACTTGTGAATACGTGTAATAGATGTAATACAAATGGTCTTCCTTCCCCATATATACCTTTCAACTATAGACTAACTACTTTCTAAAATATGCTATATAAAAACAAATTATTCATGATCATTGGAAACATGTTAAGGTAGCAAACGTTGAATTATAATCTCAAGATATAGTTGAAAGTCCCATAGGCATGATATGAGGCTCATTCTACCTTAAAAACTCACACAATGAGGAGACAAGAATTTATACACTCAATTCACTTCTTTTATTGGTCACTTAGCACATGTGGTATGAAACATGTGCTATGATAGAGTAACTCCCTTAGATGGAGTGTATGTTTAAACTCTATGATACCATACAAATTTTAGTTCAGTCTTGAGTTCTCTAAGTTCTCGACCTCTAGGTGCCACTAAGATTCTTAGTTCCATTCAAGAGGTATCTTAAGAAGGGGGGAGGGGTGGTGGGTGGGAGGATTGGGATCTTAAAATTTGGCCAAATTAAGATCAAAGTGCTGAAAAAGAATGGAATAGATTGTGCAGTATAAAACATAGGGTTTTATAGTGGTTTGGTCCAAACACGACATCTACTCCACTCTCTGAGTCAGTTTCTCTTGTTGCACTCAGGTTTTAATAAACAAATATTAGTTTTACAAGCTCACCAACAACTTATACAACCATTGGTTTTCAAAGCTCATCAGCAAACTTTTACAAATCATCCAACAAGTCTTTCTACTTGCTATAAACAACAACACAATCAGCATGTCCCTTGCTTACTATCTCAAATAACAAACAAAGATAGCACAAGAAAATGCCTCTTACACAGGTTAATTTGTATAATGAATTGAATACAAAAATAAATGTAAGACAATAGAAATAAAAATTTTAGACTCCAGAGAATATCGTGGAAGAATGTTCTTTTAATATCGTTTGGAGTGTTGATCAGTAAATGCTCTTTGAATGTTTTATCTAACCTTTGAAATGTTCCTATTTATTCTTCTTATACTCGCTTTCAAATCTTCCCATTAAGGTTGGTGGCAAGCATTGAATGCGAGGGAATGTTCAAAATTTTGATTGTTGAATCATTCTCCCAGCTTCATATCACCTGTAATAGACATGTTTGGAAAGGGAGAGAACGCTTCATCAAAAATTTGCACTGATGGAGTTGTTTGCAGTTTTGCACTGTCTGAAGTGATATCTCCATGAGAACGATTCAGACCTACTTTGTCCGAAATATTTCACAACATCTAAAATAAGTTTTTCACAACATCTGAAGTGGCGGGAATTGCTTAGTCGCATGTCTAAAGCTTCAACTTTGTTTGAAATTGGTTTGACAATGTCTGAAATTAAAATTTCATAATGTTCGAAAGGATGTTAACTCTTGCATGTCTGGACTTCAAACTTTAGCACGTTCAAAGTTGACTTTGCATTGTTAAAGCTTGGTTGTTCCGTTGTGTTCGAAGTGATGTGTTAACCATCTTAAGCATAGTTTGAAGCTTTTCTTGCATCCGATCTTAGGCATCTCTTCTTATATACTTTGGCAGTTGTTTGAGAACATGTCCGAAGTGACTTTGTAGCACTTAATTGATGCTAGACATATCCTTCAACTGTAATGTAGGCTTGGAGGCTTGGATCATACATCTGAAATATTTTAGATGTTATTTTAGACTTGATCTTATGTCTATAGTTGCTATTCTACAAACACACTGAGCTTTTTGAAATTGTTCCTCATGATTTCAAACGTGCCCTATTGCATTTGAAATTCTCTTTTGAGTTCAGGGTCATTAGACCTTTGAACATTTATGTTTTCTTCCTATATTAGGTGTATCTTATCTTTAATATGATCTATGTGCATTGTCCACTTGACTAATGTTATTTATTAATATAATTTATATATGTATTACTTCACACTTGGAAAAATAATAGTCAGTATCTTAACTATTCACTCACATGATTTTTCTCATTATCAAAACTTAGTTAGATAACTGCATTTATCATCAAAATCAAGTTGAGCAAAGGAGGTTTAGATCAACAAAGATCTCACATCTGGCTTTTCATAGGTTGAATGGGACATAGGGAATCCCATTTCGGAGATCATTGCTACCCACTATGGCCTCATCTTAATCTCATATCAAGGTGACATATATTTTTAAGTTTTATGTTTACATAGAATATTTTTACACCTAAGTAGTTCCCATCTCTACTCATTCCTTGAATGCCAGAAGTGATTGTCCATGTGAGAGGACTAATTTCAAACCGTTTGACATACTTTTATTTTATGTATGCTTTTCATGCTAGTGTGCTCATGTAGAAAGATGGATAACAAATATTCATTGATAAGTGATGTATTATAATCTATGTAAGCTTAGAGATCAAACATTTGACTAAAATAGATCTCTAGGAATTGGTTTTGAGAACGGATCAACAATCATCCAATGCATAAATATGTAATTTGTAATTACTTCTTTCTTCGCCATAATGTCTCCGACAATGATATCGATGTGCTTTAATCTACAATAGTATTTGGGTTTTGTTTGACTTCTATTTCTTATTTTGATGATAACAATCATGAATGAAATGATATCATGTGTTTTGCTATGTGGATTTTATGACAAACTAACACTTGTAGTGGATCGATGTAAATGTGTGAATGACTTGACGTGGAATGCATGTAAATAGCTTGATTGAATATGATGGAATGGATGTAAACAAGTTTTGAAAATAGGTTAAGTAAGGAAGACATTAGATGGAGAAATTTATTGACATTTTGTGGATGTAACCTCAATGGATTTGAAGTTAGCAACACAACCGACGAAGTTAAACTTTGACAGATGCAAATTAGGCAAAGTTTAAAATTGGACAGAACCTCAACAGATTAGTAGTCAGGGAGGAATTTGTTGAAGTTAATTTTCAACAGATTTCTTTGTGGGGAAAAATGTTGATGGTTTTGGAAAAAAGTCGATGGTTTTATGACTATTACTGGTAGTTACGAAGATCCAGTTTTAAAGTTGTTTGACATATTCATCAACATCTTTTGAGAGATTGTCTCCTAATAGTTGAACATCTACTTTAAAGGGAGATTCATTGAAGAAAGAAGTGCTAGAGAGAGTGTAACATTGGTGTGTGATTAAGAGAGAATCAAGAAGTCAAAGGTGAATGGAGTTGGATGGAAGACTTTGAAGTATAATGAAGAACTGAAGTTACCTGTGTGTTGAATTGGTTGTAAGCTTCTTTTTATTATCTCCTTCATTGAGTTGATTGTACCTTGGTTTGGGTTCTAAACCAAGAGATACTTGAATAATTACAGAATATGTAAATGATTCATCTATACCGCCATCTAGAAGTGCAAGTCAAGAGAATAGAGAAACTATACCACTGTAACTTTGAGACTAAGTTGACTAGTGGAACCTAAGTCTGGGATTGTGACTTGGAGAGTGGAGTAGGTAGAGAATGCGAAACCACTATAAGCTCTATGATCTGAATTTTTATGTGATTATTTGTGTGGTGCATTTGAATCACTTTCGTATATTATTTGTGTTAAGCATAGCATGGGACCAACAGGACCGTTCATATATGCAATAGTCATTTGCATATCATAATTTATAAATACAAGTTTAGATATATCATTAGTTAATCCCCAATGTTGCAAGAACTTTTTCAGCCAAATCACTTCTCACACTGTAGCTGAACATGCCATAAATTCAACATCCATCGTAGACAATGTTACATAGGTTTTTGATAAGCTCATAATATATCATAATTTTATATCTAAGTTCACATGTTTAAGATGTTATTTTAATATTTTTAGTGGATATTGCACTTAACAGAGTTTGTTTTATTGATATGTAAAAATGAAATTGAAGATTACGAAAGATGTTACTTTTAAAGCAATTTCTGGGACTAATGGAGGCATATTTGGAAAATCTGTTCAACATAAAAGTTTTATCCTTTATTCTTATCTTTTTAATTCATTAAAAATCATATAATTCTGAATTTATATGAGAAATTTATAGCTAAAATAGTGCAATTGTCTATAGAGCATCACATTCGTCTGTTACTTCATTTGACAGAAGGTGTCACTTTGAAGGCTTACAATTCATAAAAGATGGATGATTCAGACAAAGTGATCAACATAAAAGTTGTAGAATCTAAAATTATCTATCTAATTCAAAAATAATAGAGTAATTTTGAGTTCATATGAGAAAGTTATGATCAAAATAGTGGTACTATCTCCAAAAATCTTTGAAATAGATTTTTTACTCCAAAGTTCACCAACACAAAAGGTAGTAATTTGAGGGCCCATGAATCAAAATAAAAGAAAAATAAAAACAATGATTAATATGAAAGTATATATCTTAAAATCATCTATCTAACCTAACAAAAATCACTCAATTTGGAGTTCATATGAGAAAGTTATGATGATTATACTAAAACTACTCTAGAACATCAAAAACTTCGAAGCAGATTTTTTCTCCGAAGTTCACTTCAAAGAACTCTGAAGCAGAACAAAAATCTTTGAAGCAATGATTTTTTCTCTGAAGTTCACTTGAGAGAACTCTAAAATAAGAATTCAAATTTTTGCTTGATTTTCATGCCTCCAAAGTAGCTTAACAAGAAACAAAGTTTAAAATAAAAGCTTGGAATTGGAAGTACACAAATTTAGTTTTTCTTTCATGCATTAGATGTTGCTATCCAAACTATGATCAACAATATTCTTTTAGCAATGGAGTCCCAAAATTATCAACAATTGCAATCATCTGAGATATTTTTGAAGCAATTGCCTTTACATATGTTGTTGAAATTTTAAAAAGTTGTTGCAATTTGTAGAAGGTATATTTAGAAATTAGTAGCACAATAATGCTATCTATTGTTGGAACTTTTCTTACATATGGAAATAATCCTTTTGGTTAGAAAATACAGAGCTATTTTTAGAAGATGATTTTGGTGCATAAAGGAATTGCAATTCGTGGAGGAATTCTATTACGACCCAGCTGCTTGGGTTATTTAAGGACATCCAAGAGTTTAAATTGGGGGAGTAGAGTAGATCATAGACAGAGAGTTGGATAAGGAGAACAGTTTAAAGCAAGAAGATCATTGGAGAAAGTCGCTGCAACTTGAATATTCTGTTTTCTTTTTAGTTTATCTTTTATTTTTGAATCAGCATTCAATATTGGATTATGATGATGTTTATCTTGGTTTTAATTTAAATATAATATTCTAAATTTTTGTTATCTAGGATTAAAGGGATCCTAGCAATGAAGCTTGTGTTGATGTTTGATTTTTTATATAAATTATCTTCTTCCTTATTATTTCTTCTTTTCTAAGCTTAATGCGTGTATGTGCTTATCTACCATGTGCATGAATTGAAATTCTTAATTTATACTCGAGAGAGGTAAATTAGGAATAAACTCTTGAATTGAAGAACATATGATACAATGAAGTCTAGAGATAGCTATTATACATGTGCAATCCATGTGAATATGACCTTGCGAGCGCATATATTATACTTGGATGCTTAAGCTAAATGGGTTTATTAATTTGGATTTGCATGGAGACATAGTAAATCACTTTAATAGGCATACCTATTATAATACTTGAGAAAGTGTGGTAGATACTTTAGTGCATCTGATTGATAATGTGAGGAATGATGATTTACTCAATGCAATTCATCAATACAAATGGATTTGATAGGTGAAGTTGAATTCCTAGATATTTCATCTATTGATATTTCTTCTTTTACTCTTACAATTTGTTAACTTCATTATTTATTCAAATTTAATTCTTATATCATCTACTAAATTTCATTCAATCAAATATTACTGATTTGATACAAGTTTGGTACTTAGTGTGTAACAACCTACTTTTTCATGGGAACGATACTCAACTTGCCTCTTCTATATTACTTGTGATCATGTATACTTGCACGAGAGTTAATAAGTTTTTGACATTGTTACTAGGGAAGGCAGTGAGTTATACATTAATATCACTATTAATCAATATTGGCATTACTTTGGTTTTTTCCTTTCTTTTTCTTTTATTTTTATTATTTTTACAAAAAGTAGTGTATGGTATGAATCAGCAAGGCCATCTAGCAGAGTTTGACCAAGAAATTTATCATATTTATAGAAGAAGACTAAGAGAACAATCGATTTTGACTAAAAGGATGGAAGGAGAAGGTATAGCTGGAGCGGCTATATGTAAAAATCCATGTAGACTTTTTGAGTGATTATGGTGCTCCAACTGTCCAGGGACACACATCATGCATCAGAAGACCTGCAGTTCAAGTAAATAATTTTGAGATTAAGCCATCTCTTATTCATATGCTTCATCAATCTGTGCAATTTAGTGGACTTCAGAGCGATGATCCAAATGGCAACTTAGATGCTTTTCTTAAAATTTGTGATACAATTAAATATAATGGATTTTCTGATGATGCAATCAAATGGAGATTATTTCCATTTTCCCTTAAGGAGAAAGCTAAAAGTTGGCTTTTTTCTCTTTCTATAGGCTCAATTACAACTTGGGATGCAATGGCACAAAAGTTCCTAGGTAAGTTTTTTTCTCCATCAAAATTGGCTAAGATGCTTAACGATATTACAACTTTCATGTAGATGGACAATGAATCACTATACAAGGCATGAGAGAGATTTAAAGACTTACTAAGGAGATGCATACATCATGGACTACCCATTTGGATGCAAGTATAAACTTTTTATAATGGGATTAGTCCAAATTTTTGTTCTATGATTGATGTAGCTGAAGGAGGATCATTAAATAACAAAATGCCAGAAGAAGCTTACAAACTATTAGAGGAGATGGCATCTAATAGCTATTAGTGGCCTACTCAGAGGCTACCAATGAGAAGACTAGTAGGAGTGCATGAAGTGGACGGTCTCACTGCACTCACTGCACAATTTGAAGTATTAAATAGGAAGATAGACAATATGAATGCTTTAGCAATGAAAATTTAGAAAGTTACTTGTGATTTCTATGGTAGAGGATATGCTAGCATGGATTGTCAAGTAGGTAAAACTTTTGTATAGTCTAATGGGAATGCTAACTTTGTTAGTAATTTCAATAGGTTACAAAACAATCCATACAGCAACACTTACAATCCATGGTGGCGAAATCAGCTAGATTTCTCATGGAGCAATTAGAATGCAATAAGGCCACCACCAAAATTCAAACAACTAGAAGAGAGAAAATCCAATCTAGAAGAGATGATCAACAAACTTACAACCAGCACTCAAAACTGCATGAACAAAACTCAAGAATTAATGCACAACATAGACATGAGGTTTCAAAATCAAGAGGCCTCAATAAAAAAAACTGGAGATGCAAGTAGGACAACTAGCAAACATGTTAACAGAAAGACAACAAGATTCTTTACCTAGCAACATAGAGAAAAACCCAATTGAGATGGTAAAGGTTGTAACTCTAAGAAGTTGTAGGCAAGTAGGAGAAGAAGAAGTAGAACAATTAGCTCCTAAGGAAAGACAAGAAGAAATTGTTGAGTAAACAAAAGATACAAGAAAGAACAAAATGTTTCCAGATAATCCCAAGCCTTATGTGCCTCCAATCTCTTATCCTCAAAGACTTCAACATCATAGGATGGATAAGAAGTTTTCTAAATTTTTGCATGTATTTAAAAAACTGCATATTAATATTCCTTTTGCAGTTGCTTTAGCACAGATGCCTAGCTATGCAAAATTTTTGAAGGAGATCTTGGCAAACAAAAGGAAGTTGGAGGATTATGAAATTGTGAAGTTGAATGAGAAATGTTCAGTTATCCTAAAAAACAAACTGCGATAAAAGATGATAGATCTAGGAAGTCTTACTATTCCTTGCACTATTGATGATTCTTATTTTGAAAATACATTGTGTGATTTAGGTGCAACTATTAACATAATGACCTTTTCTATTTTTAGAAAATTAGAAGTGAGAGAGGTCAAAACAACCATAGTATCACTTCAACTAGCTAATCGCACAATTAGACATCCAAGAGGTATTGTGAAAGATGTTCTGTTAAAAGTTGATAAGTTCATTTTTCCTGCAGATTTCATGGTTCTTGACATGGAGGAAACCAATAAATTCCACTCATCTTTGGCAGGACATTTCCACCCATTGGAAGAACACTAATTGATGTACAATAGGGCGAGATAACAATTCATGTTTCGGATAAGGAAGTTAAATTTAATATTTTTAAAGCTATGAAATTGCTTAATATATGAAGTAGGAGATAAGCCTCATGAGCAACTTGTCAAGTTTGAGGAACTGAACCACTCTATAATTGAATACCCCAAGCCCTCCAAAGATAACATAATGCCAGCAATCATATCATCTATCCTTGATGAAGTTCAAGAGGACCAGCTAGTGGAATTGCCACATGAGCAGGAATATGCCTTCAGTTGGACATTAGCTGACATCAAGAGGATCAACCCTGTTCTTTTTATGCACAAATTCAGAATCAAAAGTGACAAAGCAGGAGAGAAATTTAAATTGAATGCATAAAGAAGTGCCAAAGTCAAGCTAAAGACTATAAATTCAGAACTACTTTCTTAACCCTTTGATTTTAAGATTTTTAATCTAGATTAGTTTGCTTTATTATTATTTTTTGTTTAGATTTTTTGTTTTGCTTACTTGATTTCAAATAATTCAGTCTTGCGGCCATCAATAGTTTGATCAACTCTTGTCTACTAGAAAAGGAGAATGGTTCACTTCAGAGGAAAAAGTTGAATTCATGAGAAATAAACGATTTAAACTTTTTTTGTTCTCTTCGCATTTAGCTTAGTTGTTTGTTTTATTTTCTTTATTTGGACAGATTTTTTAGTTATGTTTTGATGTTTCTATTGCAAAAGTAAGAACCTGATTTTAGATTGAGCATAGAAGTTTCATGAGATTGCAAACTATGTGTCAAGTATGAAAATTGACAAAAATTTGCAAAGAATGCCAATAAATTTTAGAAGAAGAGGATTAGAATGCACTTCATTCAGGGAAGCTCTTAAACTTAAATTTCTTTCATTATTTCATATTGAGGACAATATTTGATTCAAGTTTGGGGGTATTTGGGGAGTTACATTCACATTACAGATTTGCATTCAGTTTTGGAATTTTATTTTTCAAATGTGGGTATAAATTTTCTCTATGAGCATCTCTTTTGATAAATTAGCTAAAGAAATCCAAGAGCAAACTGTGTTACATTACTGAAATTGAATAGGATGGATTCTCTTTTAATGATCAAGTGA
>JAYJMB010088769.1:0-18893 GCA_036873735.1 Pouteria campechiana | reverse complement strand
AATTCCTGACTAACAAGTTTAGATATTGAATAGTAAAAACCCAATACAAACTGGATCAGCCTATAATACAAATTGTATTAATATAACTCCTACAAAGTCTGTCAACCAGA
Source organism: Pouteria campechiana (assembly GCA_036873735.1). Lineage (NCBI taxonomy): Eukaryota > Viridiplantae > Streptophyta > Magnoliopsida > Ericales > Sapotaceae > Pouteria > Pouteria campechiana. The sequence continues at coordinate 18,783 of JAYJMB010088769.1, read as the reverse complement.
CCAACCAAATCAAGATCTGTCACAGACAAACCAAATATACCATATTGGCAATATTATCCTTCTCATCTAACTGGCAATCATTGAATGGATAATTAGCTAAAAAATGCCTTCCGCCAGTCTAAACTGGATAGTCAAGCAAAACCATTTCTTTAAATTTTTTTTGATTTCTTATTTGCTGCAACTCTAAAATTAGACCCATGATTGGACTCTAGAATAATATTTATCCCTCTGTTTGTAGTTAGTATGCAGACGGATTCTTCAGGCTTTCCGTGCAGCAAAGACGCTTAGCAGCCTGTGGCAAACCAGTTTTAGCACTAGGAAAGCCATGCATGCCTTCAAATCTGGAGTGACGAAAAGATACACACTGCAAGGAATAGAACAAAGCCCAACAATCACAGAGTAAACAAAGCGTCAGATACGCAATTCCCAGACTGACTTCTGAATACAGACAACCATTTGAGAAAGGAAGACTCCTGCCATTTCCTGCTATAGCATCCTTTGACGGCCACCACAAGATGAGAATTGGGATAGCTGGATCAGTGAGATTTTCAGGCTACTCTCCATCTAAAAGAGCACAGACAACTTCCAGCCTCAAGATTGAAGTGCCTGTGCACAAATTCAGGGACGCATGCGACCCAAAACGCATTCCAACACCCAAAGCATGAGTTCAACTATCGCATTTCCAAAACCTAATTCACAGTAAAATCCCAAACAAAATCAAAATGAAGAACCAACCAAGTCGGACTTCCGAAACCCTCACCTCCCGCCGACTCTGGCGAGAGCGGAAAACGCTCGGTCAAGCCGCCCACCCGACGCACATCGATTCCTGCGCCGTAGTTCTCCATCTGGAATCCGACACCATTACGGCACCTCCGCCAGAAGAACAGAAGTCCTCAAGCGCGTCGCCGGCGGGCCTCGGCGCCGAAGAAGATTGGAAGGCGTTCGAGAAGAAGGACAGAGACGCGACGATTTTTCCTCTTACTCTCCGCAGGCGAGAGAGAGTGAGAGAAAAATCTCAGCCATTCAACGAAAAGCCGGACACATGCTGCTTTACACCCGCTCAAAGGGGAAGGAAACCGGAAACAGGAAACCGGAAACCGCTTTTTGAAACGGAGGTTTATTTCTTTTCTGGAAATGGTCTGGTGCAACTCGTTGTACCGTCCACGCGAGGTGTCGAATTTTGGTTGGTGGTTAGCTTGTTGCTGTTACATCGACTGTACTGTCGGGTTTGTGGACATGCGCACGTGTGTTTACGTGCGATTGTTCAGCGATGCACGGGCACGGCGTCCGGCTGATGCGAGGGCCCTTCAAGCTGCACAAGCGGCATCAAATGAGTGCGGTTGGTTGTTGGAACTTGTAGCTCAATGCAAGAGAATATAGTATTTTTAAGCTTTGTATTGATTTTTATCTGCCTAATATTACTTTTTTCTTATTATTTTCTATAATTTATATATTTTTTTAATATAATAAAAATTATTTATTTTATTTCTATTCATCACTCCTATAGTATTATTTATAAGTTTTTTATTCTACTTTTTCTTCCTTTTCCTCAAACAAATCCTATTAAAAAAAGTTAGTGGATCTAAATTACATGCACGAAAATACTAAATGCTCACTTGCCGGCTTACTGGCCTCTTAGCAAGGTGTGGAGAGAGCAAAAATATAATTTTAATGCAAATAAAAAACATGACATATATTTAAATATAGTAAATTTATATTTTTCTCATCAATATATGTATTCTGAATTATTAGCACCTATCTAACCATAATAATAATATTATCGTTAAATTCTCACATAAAATGTTAATGCTTTATAAACACTAAACATATTATAATTTATTTATTTGATTTCACAACTATTTAAAATTGTTCATTAAAAATATCATCTAAGCAAAATACTTTTATGGATAAATAAATAACTAATTTAGAAATTGAATTTTTATTGATCTAATCAACTCTAACTAATTTACATTTTACCATTTATAAATATTTTCATTTCTAATTTTATTTCATCTCTTATTACCATATATAATAATAATATATATAAAGCTAAATAATTCTATTACTGTATTAATTATTAAAAATTATATTTTCAAATTTATTGCAATAGTTTAAATGAATTAAGCTATTCTTATATAATTTAGTTTGATGTTGGTATTAGAATCTATTGAACATTTTTTTTATTTTAGAATAGCTTTTATAGGACTTATAAAGATTAATTTTTTATTTATTAATAGGGGACAATAATTGTAAAATGTTTTGGATTGAGGGAGAGATTTGAGACTTTTGTCAAATTTTTTATCTATCCAAAAGCAATTTTAAGGATTATTCATAGTTGCTCCAAATTTGAATTTCGTGTCTTTGATTGAGGAGAAAAGAAATTAAAATTTTATTCTTTTAAAAAAATTCATTAGAATATCAATTTGGCATATATCCACCATAACAACTTTATTTTTTAGTATAATCTTTATTCATAATTATTATCTCTTAATAAAAGTGTATTTATTTTATTTTTATTCATTGCTCCTATAGCATTATTTGTAAGTTTTTTATTATATTTTTTCTTCCTTTTCCTCAAACAAATCCTATGATAGAAAGTTAGTAAACAAATCCTATGATAAAAAGTTAGTGGATCCAAATTACTATGTAGGGAAATACTAAATGCTTATTTTCAGCTTTTACTTTATGGCCTCTTAGCAAGGTGTAGAGAAGATGGCAAAAATATAATTTTAATGCAAATAAAAAAATATAACATGTATTTAAATATAGAAAATTTATATTTTTCTCATCATTATATATATTTTGAATTATTAGCACCTATCTAACCATAATAATAATATTATCACTAAATTCACACATATAAAGTTAATGCTTTATAAACACTAAACATATCATAATTTATTTATTTGATTTCACAACTATTTAAAATTGTTCATTAAAAATATCATCTAAGTAAAATACTTTTATGGATAAATATATAACTAATTTAGAAATTAAATTTTAATTGATTTAATTAATTCTAACTAATTTACATTTTACCATTTATAAATATTTTCATTTCTAATTTTATTTCATCTCTTATTACCATACATAATAACAATATATATAATTATATATAGCTAAATCATTCTATTACTGTATTAATTGTTAAAAGTTATTTTTCAAATTTATTGCAATATTTTAAACTAATTAAGCTATTCATATATAATTTGGTTTGATGTTGGTATTAGAATTTATTGAACATTTTTTTATTTTAGAATAGTTTTTATAATATTTAAAAAGATTAATTTTTTGTCTATTAATAGGGGACAATAATTGTAAAATGTTTTGGTTTGAGAGAGAGATTTGAAAATTTTGTCAAATTTTTATCTATCAAAAAGCAATTTAAAGGATTATTCCTTGCTCCAAATCTGAATTTGTTGTCTTTGGTTGAGGAGGAACGAAATTAATATTTTATTTTATTTTTTAAATTCATTAGAATATCAATTTGGCATATATCCACCATAACAACTTTTTTTTAGTATAATCTTTATAATCTTTATTCGTAATTATTATCCCTTAGCTATTTAACTTCTCTTACTTCGTGTCGAAGTCACTGCTTGCCTTTTCTCTCTGGTTGTTTTCACACCAAGCAAACGTGGATGCAAGAAAGTAGAAGCTAGAAACCGTGAGGGAGATAATTCTAAATAAAGAAAATCAAGGACTAGATTCTGAGAAACAAGTGGCAAATACCCAAACGCCCGTACGTTTGTCTTCATTTCTCGTTTCCCAGCCAACAACCACAGCAACTTGAAAAGGAAAGCAGATCCGAACGTTTGAAAATTCGTTTCCTTCGTTCGCCAGAAAGCGAGTGAGAAGCAGAGAGAAGAAGAATCGGAAATCCTCCAAACCCTAATTGCGCCTGCAGATCTGCTCTAATCCTCAGGCAAAATGGTGCTGATAGCCGCCGCGCGCGACTATGTCGGACGGATGCTGCAGGACATCTCCGGCATGAAGGTCCTCATCCTCGACCCCCAGACGGTAAGATTAGCTCTTCCATCCTGCCCAAATTCAGCCTTTGATCTTGCACTCTCGGCCGTCGATTCTGTTATGAATCGTTCGTGTCTCTGTTCAGGCAATCTCGATTCAATTCCGCTGAATTAGGTCATTCGAAGGCGCTATACGATTCGGAGACCCCCTCTCTCTGTGAAAGTTTCTGCATTTGGCAATTCAGTGGTATAAACTTGTAGTTTATTGTCATATTCGTGTGATTTTACGGTGATTGGATGTTTGGATATGAAACCTTCGTTTAGGTTTTTCAAGATTGGAATGGGATACAGAGAAAATTATCACTGATGGGTAGGTCTGTGAACAAGCCAAACTAACATGCAAGTTTGCACAGTCAGGCTGTACAAAGCTTGAGATCAAGCTTCATAGAAGTTTAGCAAGCGAAGCTTAAGCCTAAAACTAGGCTTGTTTTTATAAACAAGTTTAGCTGAATCTGAAGTAAGCTTGTGTCGATTTCATTGCATTTGGGTTTGGTTGGGAGCTTGGCCCGTTTATGTGTCATCATCATTATAAGGTCTTACCATGAGGTAATTGTGGTTAGCTACATGAATTGAATCCTAACAATCAATTCCGTCACAGATCATTTTTACATTCATGTTGGTCATATAAATTGACAATACACTGGCTGTGAATTTGGTGTACTTGTTCTTCCTTTATTTGGGCCTGGGCAAGGAAATGAGAAGAAAAGATCTCCAAGGCACCATGTTAAGAACATAGGACCTTGGCATTGTCATCTAAGCTTATATGAAAGTAATAAAATATCACACATTTTGATTCTTATCAAGTAGCTGATAATATGATATGTACATTAGTTTATAATATTTGATGTAGCATATTAAATGAACATGCCAATTGCTTTTGGTCGGCTTGGCTTGAATAGGAACTCAAAGTTCAAGGTTGAATATAGAGTCTAGAGCTTGAACTTGATAAGCCAAGCTCAAATCCTGCTTGTTTTATTTTCAAGTCAAGCTCAAGTTAAACTTGCCGTAGCTGAAACTCATTTAAGTCTGTATTTATTATATGATATTTCCCTAATATTGACAAACTGGGAGTAGATGGTATGTTGTAGCCTAGCAAGGACATCTTTAGATGACACTATTCACACGATAATTTGAGAATGCTAAAGAGAAGGTGGTGAGAATACAGTTGCCTGGATGGTATAATCATATATCTAACATCATGAAGATCTAGTATTTGACCTAAGCCCATGACATGGAGCGTTGACATGGAGTGTCGAAGTTACCAGAGTGACTTATGGTATCTGGGATGTAAGGGGAATGAGAGAGTTAATCATGCCCGCATGCCATCATAATGCATAACAGCATAATACGAAGGAAATTATCTCGATTTTCTGGTAATTTTAACATTTAATTTCAAAATAAATGGTGGGATAGTGCATCAATGAATGGTAATTGTTCTCAGAAATTCCAATCAACAATGTCACAGCAAAACCATTCCAACATGATCCTTTGCTTTGTTTGTTATGTTAAAAACACACACCTGACATTTATCTATTATTCCAATAGCATCATTTGAATTTTAGTATGCAGTTATTACCTGCCTTATGCCGTGCATGTTGATGTTGAAAAAGTCCATACAGGACACACTTAATGGATTTATCCAACATAAATTCTAATCAAAATGTAAATTAAGAATATAATGTGAAATATATAATATTGGGGATATAAAGCAGTAAAAGCGGTTTGGACCTCTACATTCACGAAGCATGGAATTTCCTATCATTTTTTTTATATAAAATGTAATTTTATTCTCATGTAATTAACAAATTTGAAGAAATATATGAAGCATAGCAGCTCTATATTTAAACCTTAGGGGCCATATGCCTCTCTGATTTCTTATTTGAAATCTATGAAAATTGTACATATGCTCTTTTCTTTAGTAAGGAGTGTCTTGGGTTTAAGTAAAACTATTGTCTTAAAAATGATTGCCATATGATCATACCATTTAAGCAAATTCCGATAATACTTTGCATTGTCACTTGCATTCTTTCTTTGCTGTATCTTTTGGTGATGTTGTGAATAATGTTGTTTGAAGGTGCTCCTACAATGTAGAGCTGTGACATATGCATGTGTTTTATATGCACAAGGCATCTCGTGATCAATCCCAGTTTATGTTTGCTTGAATTGCTTATTTTAAAACATTTAATTCATTATCTTTAAGATCTAATTAAGGATTTAGTGAGATCTGATTCTAGTTAAGTGTGTAATGTCCCTCTAGGATTATTTTTATTTTTATTTTTATTTTGTAACTTTTACTAATGGATTGAAAATTAAGTTTAAAGTAGAACGAACAAACTAGATATCACAGATGAACATTTTCATGTGCAACCCCTTTTGGGTTGTGTGCTCGTGGATATTGTTAAGGGGAGGTTGTGTGCTAGTTAAGGGGTCATTTGGGGTTGCTTTTATGGACCTATGATATGGTTTGATTCCATTTCTCCATGCACTGAATGCATAGGCTATCCTGTACAAAATCCCTGTTTGGGTTCTTCATACATGCTTGTGCATGGATTTGGGATGCATATGCATTCCAATCTACTCGTGATGCAGGCCCAGGTTCAGAGCTGACTCTGATCCATGAAAACGATCAGTGAGGTAATGCTGACAATGGGACTGAAGGAAGGAAACTTGGGGCATGGCATCTGAAGAAACTTGGCCATCCTCATTTAATTTTATCAACTCAGTTGTTAGGACTTTTTGACACCTCCATTTTTAGATTGTTTCACATCCAGTGGAGCTGTTCCAATGAATCGATAAGATGTTGCATGCATTTTGTGACAGACATCATGTTCATATTCTTTTAGGGGTTGATTGGTCGCATGGAAACAGTGGAACTTGCATGTATATGCTTGGAAAATCCATTTTCCAAGGCTTGAATTGATATGTACCTCTCATAACAACTCTACTTTTTCCTATCATTACCTATATTTTCATTTACTACCCACCTATCTATTTTAAATCTATTTATTTTATGCTGAGATCATTTCCTATATTATTGATTTTATCTTCATTACATTCCAATTTCCAATTACATCCAACTACATCCTCCCAACCAATATACCCCTTAATTGGAATTAGAATCTTTAAATGTGGCTTATTGCAAATCAAATCACCTAAAAATGCCATGGCAACATGAATCTTTATAGTCTAGTATTCTTCGTATAAATTCTTTCAGGTCCCTGTTTGTTGAATGTAAAATGAGCTGTCTTAACCCAACCAGTCATTTCTAATTAATAATTGTCTACAAGTGCATTTGAAGAAAGCCATTCTTATAATTGTGCATTAAGTGATTGCAGCTGATCACCCAGCTAACAAGTGATGCTGAGTGTCAAACCTTATGTGGTGTTCAATCTCTAAGTGTTTCATGTTTTTTTTTTTGGTGATGCACAGGTAAGCATTGTTAGTGTGGTATATTCTCAGTCACAATTACTACAGAAGGAGGTGTTTTTGGTAGAAAAGATAGATTCCATGCCAAAACAGTTAATGGCACACCTCAAAGCTGTTTACTTTATTCGTCCAACATCGGAGAACATCCAGCATCTGCGGCACCAATTGCAGAGTCCAAGATTTGGAGAGTACCACCTGTGTAAGCTTCTCTATTGCTTTGGGTGTGGGATATACCCTTACACTGATTTATAGTATGACACGCCATTCTAATCTCCAAAGAATTTCCTGTTACCTCCTTGCTTATTATTCTTTGAATTTTTTCTTTCTCAGTTTTCTCTAACATCTTGAAGACAACTCAAATTCAAGTGCTGGCTGATTCTGATGAACAGGAAGTTGTCCAGCAAGTTCAGGTACTGCTGCATTCATTTGAAGCTTTTACTTTTCACAGATTATGAAGTCAGAAAAGTTTCATGTTAAATGTTTTCTGCCAATTACATGAAGGAGCATTTTAGTTTCTATCCAACTCTGAGCCTAATTGATTATGACAAAGTAATAATCACCCCTTACAGCATGTTCGGTCCATAGGGCTTCTGTGGGTATCCTTACCCTTCGACTACCTTGAGAAGGGTGAGAACATTGGTGCATGAGTGGATTCATAGTAGGTGTTAAAATGAGAGTTGTAATTAGGAGTTTTGTTGACTAAAAACTTCCTACTCCCAAGATGAAGACCTTATGGCATATGCTATCTCTGGAGAACTGTTGGCTAATAGACTCTAGAGTCACAAAGGACTGAAAGTAAATAGAATTATAATTCAAATGCAATTTTAGCAGGCCAACTGAAGAGTTGTACCTCTTGTTGAACTCTTCTTCTGGATGTGTTAGATTGTTTCAGAAATCAGAAGAATGAGGACATTGGTAAGTGTATTCTAATGGAAACAGGGACTGGTGAATGAAATTCAGATATAAATCTTGTTTGTATAATTGCTAGATGCCTTTGAAACTTGAGAAATATTCAGCCACACAGCAACTCAACTGGCTGTTCAGTATTGGACACTTTTGAGTCATTGGAAAGCAGGATGAACAAAGATCAAATGTTGAGGTGGATCTGCCCAGTGATGATGGAGACTAGAAGTAAGAATGAAGTTGGCAGAGCAGCTTCCAGTAGAATAGAAATGGTGTCAGACTGACATTTTTTGAGCATGTCCAGAGGAGGTTGGAGATGGCTCCTTGATGAGAGAAATGACAATTTTTTTGACAAACTGCGTGAAGAAGAATTAAAGGGTTGGACTAAGGTGGTTAGAAATGATTTGATTATTGTCTACTGTGGATAGGATATCAGCATTGATGATTGATGAACCCAAACCAATTAGCTGAAGCTAGGCTCTACGATGGCAATGAATTCATATTGTAAACTCTTATGCTTAGTCATTGTGAATCTAGGGCTTGATTGGGCTGAAGGAAAGTGTAAAATATTTTAGTGACTTCCATGATTAGTTAATGATTATTTATTCTGATTTCTATTGGGGTATGTTACATTGAAATCATCTGTAGTGTTGGAAATAATTGATAAGTGGAAGCGTCGCCAATAATGTGGGTAGCAATTGAAGTAGTGAACTGCTGACAGATGGAAGAATTGTGTCAGTTGCTTAAGAAAAAGAAGAGTAGTGCACAAAACCTCTTAAATAATTGATAAGCCAAAGTATTGGCAATAATAATGTGGGTAGCTCTTGGATGAAACATGGTGGGCTTTGTTTTCTTGTTTTTATTTTTAATCAAACCCAAAACTTAAAAATAATTCTCTTATAGAAAAGGTTAGAAAATGTATTTTTCTGCAATTTATTTGGAAATACGGTTTGTAATTATATAAACATTTTGATTTTAGTGTATTGTGAAGTTTATACTGAAGTGAAAAAGTGAATTATTTTCTCTTATTTTCACAAATTCCCATCTTTATTTTCCAGTGTCAATGATAATACCAGTGATAGCAATGCATGCTTATTTCCTGGGCGGCAATGTATTTATATGTGAATTTAAGATGCGAAGTCATGGGTACCAATCATATGCAAAGAAAATGAAAATTCTCCATCCATCGAAACAGGTTCCTGTCTTTTTACCGGCAATCATCATTGAAAATTACCACAATCTATTTTCTTACACTTCATTACAGTTTCCCTCTATCCAAACTGGTTCTTTATATGTAACTCTTTGGCAGTTCATCTTTTATTCTTTTGTTTACTTAATTCTATTCTGATTCTTCAAGTATGTTTCTCCCTATGGTCTTGCAGGAGTTCTATGCAGATTTTGTTGCAATTGACCCTTACCACTTCACTTTAAATATTAAATCAAATCACATGTATATGCTCCCAGCTGTTGCGGATCCTCAGGGTTCACAAAATTTTTGTGATAGAGCAGTTGATGGCATTGCAGCGGTTTTCTTAGCTCTGAAACGCCGGCCTGTTATTCGATATCAACGAACTTCTGATATTGCAAAAAGGATAGCACAAGAAGCTGCGGTAAGCAATTTACTGAGATTTCACATGTTCTTGTTTTCTGATTTAAAAAATTCTTAGTTCCAATTTAGCTGCTGAGGATTTCAAAATGGTAGCATTCTGGGTGTACCTTTCATGTATAAGTATTTTATTTGTCTTGACTTTTAAAGCCTTTGGATTAAGGTTTTTCAACTTATGTTGTTTCATTGACAATAAATAATGCAGAAGCTTATGTACGAACAAGAAAGTGGTCTTTTTGATTTCAGAAGAACAGAAATCTCACCATTGTTGTTAGTACTAGACAGGAGGGATGACCCTGTTACTCCATTGCTGAATCAGTGGACATACCAGGTAATCCTAATTTATGGCTCTGGCACTTACCAGGTAAACCTAAATTTATGGCTTTTGCACTCAGGGATGGGAACGATCCTAATAATTTCTTTTTATCATGAGAGATTGATAACAGATTTGATTTTTCAAAATTTAACATTTTATTCTTCATTCCTTTTCACAGGCAATGGTTCATGAACTGATCAGTATTGAAGACAATAAAGTGGACTTGAGACATATCAGCAAAGCTCACAAGGATCAGCAGGTTTAACTTAACTTCATTGAGATATCCTTTGACTCTTTTTCTTCTTAAAGGATAATCTAAATTTTATTTGCTTCCTACAGGAGGTGGTTCTATCATCAGAACAAGATTCTTTTTATAGAGATAATATGTACATGAATTTTGGAGATCTTGGGATGAATATCAAGCGGATGGTAGATGAATTCCAGCAACTTTCAAAAAATACCCAGAACATTCAGACGATAGGTGCATATTGAGCAAACTTTTGGGGCTTAACTAAATGAAAATTTCATGGCAAGTTAGCAACAGAGCAGTTAAAAATGACTAATATTTATTTTTGATATTCTACAGAAGACATGGCTAAATTCGTGGACAATTATCCCGAGTACCGAAAGATGCAAGGAAATGTCTCAAAGCATGTGACAATGGTTACAGAAATGAGCAAGATTGTTGAGGAGCGGAAGCTCATGTTAGTTTCACAAACAGAACAGGAGCTAGCTTGTAATGGAAGTCAGGCAGCAGCTTTTACGGTAGTGCTTACTAGTTTTGACTTTTGATATATTTGTGTGCTTTCAATTCATGATACTTACCTATGAAATGATCTGAACTGGATAAGAATTTTATTGGATGGGATTTCTCTTTAAAACATTATGATTCTCTGGTGCCGAAATACTGTCAGATAGTTATTGGTTATGCCAGGGCTGAACTCCAAGGGCCCAGAAAGCTTCAGACTATTTCAGTATTTAAGAGGATAAATGACCAATGAATTTAAACATGTCCACCATCAGCTCTTTGAACACCTCTTTTGAGAATGATTTGTAGAATCTTGGTGAGACTAAGCATTACGTTTTTTACCCACATACTGAAGTGGAAGAAAATACTTAACACATTGTCCTATGAAGCAGTAGTACCTCTGTAATCAACATCATGAACTAAAGAAATATCTGATTCCATTATACTGGTGATGATCCATGTGTCAGCACGGAAGACCTCATGTTCAAAAAATAAAATAAAATTTGATGTCATTCTACCGGAGTTAAACAACCAACATCTTGAAGAACAGCCATGGCCAATTGGCCTTTGGGTTCCCCCAGGCTCTTCTTTCAATTATTTTATCATCTTTCACTTCGCAGATGAAAGAAGGAAAAAAAAATTATGATATGGTCATTATGAAATTTTTAGCCCCATACAGGCACTGACCACTATTAAAATGAAGCAGGTTGTTGAATACATGCTGTCCAGGTCTGTATAACATTGGTCCTTCTTGTTTGTTCCTTTGCAGGCTGTTATGAATCTTCTGGACAATGAAAACATCTCTGACATTGACCAGTTACGCTTGGTTATGTTGTATGCTCTGCGCTATCAGAAGGAAAACCCAGTTCAATTGATGCAACTTTTTAACAAGCTATCATCACGATCAGCAAAGTACAAGCCTGGTGTAATGTAACTCAACTGATGTCTTCTTTATATATTTTTGGTTCCAACATACTCATTTTGCTATTTGGTCTTTGGTCTATCAACTTGCATCTGACTTGACCACCTAATTGCGAATTATTAGGAATTATAGTTTGTATCATCCTGGTTTGCTGTTGGATGTGTGGGACTCATATCATGGCATTTGATCAGATGAGCCCAAGGACTGGGGCATGGATTCTTTTCAATAAAATTCGGATGCTTCCATCCCCTTTAAAAGGTTCAATGTTAATTGTTCTTTCAGAAGCTGGTCTGTCAATTTACAATTTGCAAGTCGGCTTTTGAAGTACTCTACCTGCTAGTCACTCAGAGCTGGGACAAGACTGCTTGGCAAGCCGTGAAAGAGTGACTAATCTATATTTGTTCCACTTCTGTTCTCATGAATTCTAGCTGGTTGACTTTGTGGTCACAATGGAACTACAGCTTGCCCAATTCCTTCTAAAGCAAGCAGGAGCTGATAAGCGGACTGGTGATCTGTATGGTAATCGTGATATACTGAATTTTGCTCGCAACATGGCCCGTGGACTTAAGGTTTGTCCCTAGTGATTTTACCTTTGATTCGTGATGCTCCAGTTTGTGCCCCTTACATTGAAATCTATTTTGTGATTGCCACAGGGAATTGAGAATGTTTACACTCAGCACCAACCTCTTCTGTTCCAGACGATGGAAAGCATCACAAAGGGGCGGCTCAGGGATGTAGACTATCCATTTGTTGGAAATCACTTTCAGCAGGGGAGGTTTGTATGGATCCATTTTGCATACCCTACGTCATACCTGAATGTTTGGCATCTACACCTTTTGTTCCTTTTGTGTAATTTACTTTGTGGTCTTTTGCAGATTAGATTTATCATATCCATCATCACCGTAATTATCGTCACCATCATGATATAATATTATTAGCAGCAAACTAATTGTTGGACTGATTAATCACTTTTGCATGCACTCAGATAACTTTTACAGGAACGATCTGATCCTACAACATCTTGTGGAGGACCCAACCTCAAAGATCTACAGTAGTAAATGATATATTACCATCAATCCAGTGGGAAAATCCATCAAATTTTGCGCAACATTCCCAAACGTTTGGCAGCTATGTCTTTGCTGGTGTTGGGTATTTGCTATCCTGTAAGGATGGATATTCTTCACTGCTCTTGTCAGTAACTTCCTAATTAGAGGCTTCCAGGGTATTGAAACCCACTTGTCATTTCACAAGCTGTCTATTCTATCATCATTAATCACTGACTGAAAATAAGGACAAACATCTCTTTCTCTCTCTCTCTCTCTCTCTCTCTCTCTCTCTCTCTCTTTTCCTTTTGGTGCAAGCCCCCAAACAATGTCTAGTCCACCATTAAGGTGGGTAACATGCGATGCACACAGGTTTTATCCTCTCACTATTTTGAATTCTTTTTGCATTTGCTGTAGATCTGACAATTTCACTGATCTGATTTTGGGACATGTAAATGAGAAGGGCCAATGCAACTGGTGGCTTCAAACTCATTAATTTATCACATGTTCACCTGCCTAGACTGCTTGTCAATTTACTTGTTATCTACAGTGGATAAAACTCTATCATTTGTTGATGTAAATTTCTGTTTTAAGATAAAATAGATGTTGTTGAAGAATGACCTAAAAGGACAAAGGAAATGCTGAGGGGATTTGAATTGAGTTGTTAAGAAAAAACTTAACCTCAGTTAGGCTATAGACATGGTCATTAAGGAGAATGGTGGGATAGGATTCATGAGCCATCCTCATTACACCATTATTTGCAGTAAGGTGATGATGACAATTATGTTAACTTTGAACTTCTTCGGTACTTTGCAGCTTTGATGTAAGTGGTTTTGAAAAGATCCTATTTGTAATGCATCACTGAGGAAATGTCCCCTGTTAGAGTCACTATGGCATGGTTTCTTCTTTCTCCTAACATAATAGAATGATATAATAATATGATATGTTCATGCAGGCCTCAGGAAGTGGTGATTTTCATTGTTGGGGGAACAACATATGAGGAGGCGCGCACTGTGTCCTTGCAAAATGATACGAATTCTGGCACAAGATTCATTCTTGGTGGCTCTGTGGTTCTCAATTCTAAAAGGCATGTTGTTTATACCAAACGCAAGTGATTTAGACTGTTGATCCGTTTGGCAATGGTTACATCTGGAATATTACTATAGTCACCCTGTTGCAGCACTCTCAGTCTGATTAATATGGTTCAGTGAACACCAAAAGAAAAGAATCAATGCCACTCTTTGTAATGTTTCATATGATCTGAATTCAAAGTAGAGGGCCCAACCATCAAATCCTAATGGTGTTTTGTTTCTAGAATGATGATGTCCAAAATGGCTAGTGCAGTACTTGGGCTGATATGTATTGCTGTATAATAATATCATTTAGGCTTTCACTGGGCCACTCATCCATGCTGTTGTTTGAATTTCTTACCACCTTCTCAGCCCTTCACCCAAGGCTTCTGATTTGGATATTCTGGGGGTACACTGTCTGCATAGTCACATCAACATTGTCAATCCATTTTCTTCCCGCTTGCTCCTCTACAAGCAACATAGTCTAACGCTTGGAACTGTATATCCTTGGCTCAAGGATTGAATAAATCTCCTGTCAAATGTTTTATCTTCAGTTAATATCATACCCACGTTCAGAACCAGTACATGAGAATCTGGACTTCCTGTAAACAATTGCCCAGGTCCAGATTCTGCATGCAGCTTGTTTGGTGAATTCTCCTCAGCCTAATTTAGGGGCCAGGTTATGCATTCAATGAGTTCCTCAACAGGGACAGGTGGGGACGTCAATTACATAATCCTGGCCTAATACGCTAACATTTTTGCTTGGTTTGCCATCTTGCCTGATGACTTGCAATGTGCAGGTTCTTACATGACTTGGAAGAGGCACAGAGGATATCCCGCTCCAGCACTGTGGTTTGAAATATTTGAGCGCTTACAAAAATGTTCACGACCTAAATCCAGCTTCCTTGCTCCTCTGGGGACGTGGCAACAGTGTACAAATTTAATTCCATGTTTGGTTTTTGTCCACTTGGTGTCTTTTTCATCACAATATTCAGGCTCAGAAAGGAAAGAAGGAAAAGATGTATATTTTTGAAGACAAAAGGTTCTAAGAGATCCTATGCACAAGCTTTGTGATGTGCTCCCTTATCTGTTAGGTCCCACTGTATGAGATGAAAACCCATGAGTGCAGGTTCCCAAATGCTTGACCTGTGACATGCAAATGGATGACTAGGCCAAAAGAAGAAAATGCAAAGGCTCCCCCCAAATGAATGGACAGTTGCAGATGCTAGGTTATACTATTTCAGGTTTGATACACCACAGAATGAGTGCTTCAGAGACTAATTGTTTTTATTTATCCCTTTCAATCTCTTTTGATTATTATACATCCCTTTAGAGCATTCTTCACTTGAAAAGTTTACCACTCTCTTTTAATATGATGTAGCATTTGCCAATCTTGTAGACACTTCGAACCTCAGCAAACCCTATTTTTTTTTCACTTTTTTCCACATTCCTTTCTCTGCCTCTTTCCCTTTACTTTTCCAAGTATCTAAACATACCCAGATGCATTTTGATGTGTTGATTGCTCAACATTGGGAAGAACCTCCCTATGATCTGTTGACAGTTCTGATAATGCCACCATTGTTTATGTGGGCTCAATAGGCTGTGCTTTCCATGCATTTGTGCTGCAATAATACAAAATGACTGAGAGAGTGGAACCCATTGAATATTGTGGAGTTGGCTGCTATGGCTGTGCCTTGGTAATGGAGCAGTGAGCCTAACGAAGATGGACCACCATCCTTAGCCAAGTTGCCAATGATGTTATGTGCCTTTCACGTTTAACCTGTTTTGGATGGAAAGACACCCATCCTATGAATCAAGGCAGAAGAAGCTTGGAAGGGAAAAAAGGGATGGGCTGGCCCCATTTCTTACTCAGCCATCTTGACTTTCGATGCTTATGCACCTCATTGATTCCATATGATGCAATAAAACTATCTGCACGAAGCGTTCCACTCATGATTCTCTAACTAATATTCATTAAGGGCGTGTTTGGTAGTGAGGAGAAAAAAGGATAAAAAACTTTACATTTTTTTTCATATTTTTTACAAATTTTTTGATGTGATTTGATATTTTAACTATTTAATAACTCTCATTTTCTTCATTATTATCTATATTTTAAATTATTATTTTACATCTTTTTATATAAAAATTATACTTATTTTGTTTTTATTTTATTTTTAATCATTACCTTTATTATATCACATTATACTCTCTCTCTCTCTCTCTCTCTCTCTCCCCTCAGTTTTTCCCTTTTTTCTTTATATTTTCCCCATTTCCAAAAGCACCATAACAGCCTAATAATTATCAGAGGTATGGACAGCTTTACATTTCATCTGCGGAATGGCTTGTGAGATTTTAGGGTGTGGGTTTGGCAAGAGGGGAAAATGGTATGTGAATATATTTTAGGTGTAAATGGCAATGAATTAACATGATATTTAGCTATTTCATCTACTTTGATTTGTTTTTGCATTGTTTATATTTTTCATCATTAGTTTATATTCATCATCTTTACTTATTTTATGACCAAAATTATTTGTAATTATCTTGCTAGCATTATTTACATTTTCATTTCAATTTTTAACATAAAAGAGGGAGAAAAGCCTCTAAAGGCAAAAGAGTTACAAAGATCACTTTTTATATCATTTTATTTAATGAAATATCTAATTATCTATAATATTTTTATTTTTTTACACAAGTATCTATTTTTTTGAAAGTATATTATTTATTTTATTTACTTTATGACTGGCAATATCTTGTAAAATTATCAATTTTCTATTATGCCTATTTCATAATTTTCACTTTTTCTTCACCCTATATATCTTTTAACATTTATGACTTTCCAAAAACCTTAGGTAATATTGTTCATGAGCCTTGGCAATCTGCCAGAGAATAAAAGCCCACCAAAAAGTGAGGCCTTTTTACCTTTCAATGTGTTATCCTGCCAGGTTTCTTGCGAGCCTTTTGGCCTAGTAGACACCTGACACGGGTTAGAGTCTCATTACTAGGATAGAGATGGATAGATCAAATCTACCACAGCCATCTCAATCCACACATGTTCCTCTCAAAAAAGCAAGTTTTGGATCCATGTATGCATGCCCCTCACGGGGGCCTATCTTCCACTGCAAATCTGGGACATCATCTTCAGGCATGCGTTGGGACTACAGCCACCTCTTTTTTAACGGTTGAGGCTGCTTATTAAATTTTCTTGGGCTACAAATTTCCTTCTTGTTTCTCCTTGCTTGAAACTTGTTTTCTAGATCCTCAGCTTTGCGTGTATGCAAGGGTAAATTTCTTCTAAGGCCTCGTTTTGAGGGCAAGGATTTGTTAATCCTTATGACAGCATTGATTGCAAAAGCTACACCCCGAACAATTGTTGTACTTGTCCAATACGTAATTTTATTATCCAAAAATTCATTTAAATTGAATATCTAAATGGGTCGCTGTAAATACAAGCCTGTAGGATTGATTGTCTAGGAATGTTTTTTTTTTTTGTTGAATGTTGAGGTCAGTAGAAATTTTTAATAGATCACATCAAGTACAATGATTATCTTGAAATTTGTTAAAAATACTATAGTTTATACAAAATGAAAAGGCTACATGGAATAAATGTTCTTCACAAATTATCCTAAAATCTACTACTACAACCAAATTGGCAAAATTGAAGAAATACCATATCACATTCTAGTGCGGATCAGGCCAATCTACCCTTGGCCTTGTTTTGTTGGGGGGGAATAAAAACATTGAAACTAAAGAAACAGCCAAGTCAAAATTTTGTATTATGAGGGGAGGAGAGGAGAGGGATTTAAGTGGACTTAGGAAATCCCTTGCATTTTACTCTTGGAATGAACTTGAATTCCTCATCTGGGTGGAGTCTGGCCTAAGAAAGAGTGAAGGACAAGTGAGAGAGAGGTGCTGAGACGGTTGACTTGGTATGCAAGGGAAAGTGCCACGAAACACAGTTGAAGTGCATCGCTTTAGTTGGAATATAAGAATAGGGATTCAGTTTTATTTTCATTTTAATCTTTATTTATTTACTTTTTTTAGGTGGGCTTAAACTTGCCTACGTAAATTGGACGTGCAATCAGCATTGTTTGCTTGAATTGCACTGTCTAACCGCTCCAAACCACTCCATAATACTCTCTCTCTCTCTCTCTCTCTCTCTCTCTCTCTCTCTCTCTCTCTCTCTCTCTCTCTCTCTCTCTCCCACCAAACTTGGAAAGCTCTCACCGTTCTACACGTAAAATCATTCAAGCTTGCTACCAAAGCCAACAACACCCAATGTAAGAAACCACTTCACTTCATGGTTCCAATCCCATAAACCTCCCTCCGCTCCACCTCCCTCTCCTCCTCCTCCTCTCTCTCTCTCTCTCTCTCTCTCTCTCTCTCTCTCTCTCTCTCTCTCTCTCTCTTTCTCATTCTCATTACACTAAGATGTCTGATGCTTGGTGGGTTATGTTTGTTTTGATGGCATTCAAAGAGGAAAGAGAATGCAGGAGTGAGGTGAAAACGAAGAATTCAGTTGGGCTGTTTCCTCTCCCTAGACCAAACATCACTGCCGGCCTTACGAAGTTGTTTAAGTCCTTCTCTCATTTCTTTGGTGAGTCCCAAGATTTCACATCCCCATTTAAATCTAATTTCTCATAACAGCCATTCATCAGCTTAATGAGATTTCTCAAATCATCTATGGAGTCAGTACTCTTGTTGCAGCTGTACTATCCAACTCT
>JAYJMB010088768.1:0-18897 GCA_036873735.1 Pouteria campechiana | reverse complement strand
AAACAATTGAGGAAAGAATCAATAATAATGGAAAAATCCTTTGGTCCATTCCGAAGGTGACCAATTCCGGTCATGTCGTTCCATTTGCATTTATTTCTTCCTCATCATTTCTTGAGCCCGATCTCACGACCGAACATGTAGGAAACAAAGTATTGTTGCACTATCAACAGCTAAAGCCAAATACATAGCTACAACTAGTTGTTGTGCACAAATACTTTGGATGAAATAGTGTTTAAGTTACTATGACTATAAAGTGGAATGTGTGCCTATCAAATGTGATAACATAAGCATAATAAATTTGACTAAAAATCCAATATTAAATTCACATTCTAAACACATTGAGATAAGACATCACTTCATTAAAGATCATGTTCAATTGAAAGATATTTTTGTTGAATTTATTCCTACTGAAGATCGATTGGTAAATATTTTCACAAAACCACTTCACACTGATAGGTTTTTACATTATAAACAAGAAGAGACCTAGTCATTATTGATTCATTTGCATAATGCACATCATGCATAAAATAAAGGACAAATATGTGTGAATTTTATTTATTTTACAAAATGTCAAGAATTGTAAACATCAGTGGATTAAATGTTGATGGATTCAGAGCCAAGAGTGTAACTTAAATATGCGATTTGCGCAGGATAGTTATTCATCTTCTCCTTAAAGCTAGGATTTTCAGTTCTGAAAAACCCATTCATCTCCTCAAGGCTTTTTCTCCTCTCCATTATGCATTTGGATGGATTTGAGTCGATTCCTTCCATCTTTCTTCATAAAAAACATGGTAATGTTCTATTCTTCAAGATTCCTCTTTTGATTTTTCAATTTTTGCTCTAAAATCTATGGACTTGAAGTTCTTCTTCTAAATCCCTTCTCTCTTTCATGTCTTTCTCATGTAAAATCGATGCCCTAAAATGAATCAGCTTATATCTATGTTGTTTGAAAATGATTTTTTCAAAAATCCCTTGCTATGCTCCAAAAATTCAAAATTTTAGGGTTTTAGGGTTTTTGAAATTGCAAAATCCCTATTTCTATCTAAAATTAGTCCATGTGAACTCTATTTCTGACATCTTTTTGCTTTATTATATGAATATTGTGGTTAATAATCTATGATGAGATGAGATGCTTTGTTTATGCATTCTGAGTTGAAATACTCTTGAATTTTTGGGTTAAATCTTAATTTTTATTTTACATTCTTATCATTCACTTTCTATCTCTATTCATATCTATGTCTCAAACAAAATTATTTTGTATTTCAATATATGTCATGATTGCTATTGGCAACCCCTATTATCTTCAATATTCTTACTATTCCATTGATTTCTTATACCTAAATGAATGTCCTTATAGTTGATTTTATATTGATTCTATGATTAATGTAAGTAGATATTGCTTTGTTAAATATTATTGCAATGCAGAATGTCTAGATACTATTGTGACAATTATTGAACCTACCATATGCTTACATGTGTGCTGAGTTTGGTTCCTGTTCTAGTATCCCTTATTGTTTAAACCTTTTGCTTTGACTAAGTTTGAGCCTTATCCTTTGAATTGAATCAACTTGAGCCTTAGATCTCAAAATTCCTAAATTTTATTATCATTTCAGTCTTTTCGACAGAAGGTTGTTGTGTCAAAGAAGGCCTCATATGAGGAGAAAAGGAAGAGGAAGTTGGTGGGTACCTCTAAACCTATAACTTCTCCTCCCAGAACAAGAAGAAAAATAGGTAAAATTTCAATTCAAGAACCCTCTGAAACACCAATTAGACAAACTACATAGGAAGGTCCTATTATTGTTGATGAAGAACATGTTCATTTTTCTGAACCAGCTCAAGAACCAAAGCTAAGAACTCCTATTGAAATATAACCATCTCCAATTCATACTTCTCCCAAACCAAAATATGGAAAAAGTATACCTTCCAAAACTAAACCTTCTCCATTACTCCAAAAGACCAAAGCCACTCAAAAAACATCCATTCTAATAACAAGAAGATATACTCATAGAAAAAGAATCCCAACTCTACTAAAAAAAGAAACCCACTTCTTTACCCAAGAAAAAGTTCTAGTAGATTCATCACTAAAGAATTTCAAATCAAAGAGGGACAAAACTGAGTTCTACTAGAAATTTGGGTGCAAGAAACACTAAATGTAAGTTCTTGAATTATAAGTTTTTTGAATATAAAGGGTTTCAATTAATTAATTAGTTAAGGATATTTGGGATTTTTGAGTTTTTGGAAGAGAAGTTGATGATATATGGTGAACTTGTGAAGCAATTTTATTTTTATCTCTAAGAAGAAGAAAGAGAGGATGAGTTTATATTTACTCTACCTAGCTCAGAGGAAAGAAAATTTGTTTTACAATTGAAGAGTTTGCATTTATCATGAAATTGCCATATGTTTCAGCTGATAAAATGTATGATTGAAAAGTTGTTGAATGTCCAACTAGGAAAGAATCTCTCTCAAATAGAAAAGGTTGATTCACTAATAAAGAATTTTCCTCAATGGAGTTCAAATTAGTTCATCACATTATGACACATTGTTTATTCCCTAGAAATGGAGGCCATAATGTAGTAAGTATTCAAGAATGTGTGTTAATTTACTACATCGTGTATAATCTTAAGTATGATCTAGTGTATGCTATGCTAATGTATATGTTCAATTAGAAAGACAGAGCCAATGGACACCTTCCTTATCCTATGTACTTGACTAAACTATTTCAACATTATGAAATAGATCTCTCTGATGATGTTCACACCTATCTCTCAAGTTATAATGAGATAAATATTAAAACTCTTAGAATAATAAGGTATATTAAGCATGAGAATGGAAAGTGGAGATTGATTTCAGTAGTGCCTGGAGACAATGAAAAGGAGATTCAAATGCAAGAAGATGAAACAACAAGAAATAAAGTTGAAGTTAAAGGTAATAATTAGGGTGAAGATGACTTTCTTCAAGTTGTTTTGGGAGATGAGCAGAATCTAGAAGAAGAGGAAGGTTCTCAAGGAAAGAATGGGAAGGATCCTAAGGCCGGAGATGATTCAACAGCGATTGTCTCAGATACTCAACACACTCCAGCTATCACCATTCCAGCCCCAACTCTTATTATCCACACATCTTCTTTTGCACCCCATGTTACAACCATCTTGACTTGTCCTTTGCTTGATGTTTCCACCTTGTAGGATTTATTTGCAGCTAGCCTGGGATCTCTCAAAGCTGACTTGCAGGAGTACATAAGGGAGCAAATCCATTCTTCTTTCTCGACTGATCAATCCTACTCCACTATAAAGAAACTACCATCTTCTCCAAAATGATCTTTCCTTGAAGATATAAACTCATTTTCAAAAACTAATTCTCTAGTTTTTCAAGGACTTGAAGATATTTTAACTATCTTATCTTAATTCCTAGTTTAAGTTTCCTAGTTTGACTTTTTGAATCATAATTGATATTCGTACTCTTATAACTTTTTATTTATATTTTGCATATTGTTTATATAATTCTTGTACATACTCTATATTTTTGTGTTCCAATCTTTTTGCTTATGACAAAAAAATGAGAAATAAGCACGTCATTAGGTGGAGGAATGTTATTTTAAGTTTATTTATAATTGGTTTTGTCATCATCAAAAAGAGGAAGAATTTTTTGATTCTTGTTTCTTGTTTTGATGATAACCAAAACTTGGATGAAATAAGTTTTACTATGTGATTTGATGATGATACATATTTGTTGTAAAGTGGATTGATGTAACTAAAATGAAATGTAAGTAATCAGGTTGCTTGAAGTGCTGGAATGAATGTAAACAAGTTTTGGAAATAGGTTAAGAAAGAAAGATGTCATATGGAGAAATTCATCGACGTTTGTAGTTAGCAACTTTGATAGATTTGAAGTTAGTGTTTGTCCTAAAGCTTAAGCAAATACCCAAGAGGGGAGGGGTGAATTGTGTACTTAAAAGTTTTGTTAAACCTCTTTAGTATCCAACATCCCTCTAGCAATCAATCCAATTGCTCAATCAATGCACAAGTAAATAAGACACATAAATTTTTAAAGTGGTTCGAGTTAACACTTTACTTTACTCTTCCAAGGAAACTTTCCTCTTAGTGTCTTGGGTTCCATTATCTCCAATAGCAAAAATACAATAAGGGCACCTTGCACTTCTAGATTCCAGCTCTAAGGGGCATAAATACAGTACTTTAAGCACTCTTCTTGATTCTAGTTCTAGGAAGCTTAAACACATTGCTCCCAACACTCTTCCAGATTTTAGCTCTAGGGGGCATAAACACAGTGCTCATAACACTCTTCTAGATTCCAGTTTTAGGGGGCATAAACATAGTGCTTCCAGCACTCTTCTAGATTTCAGCTCTAGGGGGTGTAAACATAGTGCTCCCAGTACTCTTCTAGATTCTAGGTCTAATGGGTGTAAACAAATAGATTTTGTTTGTATTTAGATAATTACAACTTTTCTTGAGTCTAACCATAAATACTAACCTAAGAAAATTACAATGAATGAATATCGAAAGTTAAATTACAGATACTTCATAATAAACACAGGGGAAGATTTTTGAAGATTAAATACAGAAGTAAATGATCTTCCCAAAATGTGGTTGGGAGCCTTCAAAGAAAGTTGAGGAAGGATTGAATGTAAGGCTCACGACTTTTGAAAGATATAGAAGGTTTTGGCATAGTTCAGTAAATGCTCTCAAGAAGGGATTGAATATTTTTCTCGATTGTTCTTCTTGTCTTCTTGATCCAATGATACTACATTTATAACTATTTTGAATTTCAAGCATTGGTGGTAGGTGAACTCTATTAATAACAGAAGACTTTTTTGATTAACATATTTGAATTCTCTATCTTTTGCTTAATCCTCGTTTGCTAGAATCCTTGTAGTGTTGACCTTAGAGAAGATGATTTCCTGATTCTTAATAAGTATTGGTCAAAGCGTTTCTGTAATGAATAATTCTTTAATCAAGTTGGAAAGAGCCTCATTAATGCCAGATGACGAACAACGATTCATTTTGTCCGTTGCTCATCTTCACTTATGATAGACAAAGTATCTATCCATTTGTCCTTCAGACAAAGTCTCTTCATTTTCTAGTTTGTCGATGGTAAGTAATAGACGAATCCAGTTAGTACAAATGAGTTGTCTTTCCAGTAGTTCATCTATTAGTTTGTCTATTGCAAGTAATAGACGAATAGTGGAGGCATAGACCAATTATCTTTCCAACACTTTGTCTATTGGTTTGTCCGTTCCAAGTAATAAACGAATTGTAGAAGTGTAAATGAATTATTTTTCTAGCAGTTTTTCTATTGGTTTGTCTATTGCAAGTAATAGACGAATCGTAGAAGCATAGATAAATCATCCTTCTAGTAGTTCGTCTGTTGGTTCATCTGTTGCAAGTAACAGATGAATTGAAGAGACATAGAAGAATTATCTTTCCACCAGTTTGTCTATTGGATTATCTGTTGTAAGTGGTAGATGAATTATAGAGGTGCAGATGAACTCTGTTGCTTCACATTTGTCTGTTTTAATAGATGATCATTTTCTTGGTAAACTATTCGATTGTTGCTTATGATAGATGAAGTCTGTTGTATGCTCATTGCTTTACATTCAAACAGTGGCTTGGTTAATTCCTTTTCATTTGAGATTTTACCATAGCGTACTTCGTCTCTTGTTTTTGCACTAACCCAAGCTATTTATCTTTTCAGTCAAATAGATTGATGCCTTGGAGTATCTTCTTTGTGTTCATTTGCCTATGAGAATTGCAACTTGATTCTGCATGCTAAATGCTTGACAATAATCATTAGTACATAATCTTTAATCAAGTTTTGTTTCTCATCGAAACCATGCATTTATGCTAACATTCTCTCCTCTTTTTGATGATGAAAAAACTTGGTTAAAAATTATCTCATAAAAAATAATCTCCCCCTAAATGTATGTAGTTTGATGGAAATATTTTATAAACTTTAATCATTCCTCAAGTTGCCATTTTCTATGATTTTCCTTGATTACTTGTATATGTATTCTCCCCTTGGTTAATTCAAGATTATGCATTCTAATTTTTATGTTTTCTTTGAGATAATTTCGTAAATTTTTTCTCCTCTTTTTTGTCTCAATAAAAAAATTTAACAAGTACACACACAGAAAGTGGTAGCATGAAGACAATGAAAGCATTTTATTTCATTTCAGTACAAACAAAGCTATAAACATAGATAAAAATAGCTCATTCTACATTTCAAGTGCAGGAGGGGTTGTGGTTGAGACCATGGACGAGGGGATGGGGGTGGTTGAGACATGGACGAGGGGAGGGGGGTGGAGAACTTTATATCACAATGGGGAATACAAAGTTTCAAGGAGGGTAAGAGGGGAAAGAGATGATAATGAGGCGCTTGGAGCCTCCTTTCCCCTCTCTTCAAGAGCCCTAACTGATGATGAAGTTGGATCTAGTGGCAAATTGGCTGAGATATAAATTATTTTCTTGAGAGCCACATCTTGAAGAGAGATATTTCTGACTGGATAGGTGAATTGAAATTTTATCACGAACAAAAGTAACATTGTCCCACCAAAAAAAGTGAAGAACCATCCTTCGGTTCTTCAATTTTCACCACTTGTCAGTCTTCCTTCTATATCTTCTTCCTAAACTCCCTTCCTTGAGTTGCTTCATCTTTCTGATGTAGGGAGGGATTGCTAGTCAGGGATTAAAATAAATTTAATGTGGGGGCAATATTAGGTAGTTGATATGGTATTTCAGGAAAGAAGGAATTAGTCGTGCAAAAGATAGATTTTGATGTGATATGAATAGCTGTAAATTAATTTTGGCAAGAAAAAGAGGTGTAATCGACCTCGAAAACCTTGATTTAGATGACGTGATGTAGAAATAACTTACTTTAGGCATATAATTGAAGATGTCATTCTCAGATGTGTACATTGGTCACACCTAATTCTCCTCTAATATTGCAGAAAGTTTCTAAAGGTAGTGGTTTAGTAAAGATGTCAGCAAGTTGAGCATTTATAAAAACATACTCTAGACATATATCATGTATCTCTACGTGGTCTCTAATAAAGTGGTGTCTAATTTCTATATGCTTGGTTCAAGAATGTAAGATAAGGTTCTTTGTCAAGCATATGACACTAGCATTATCGCATTTAATGGGTATGTCTCTATAGCTTAGTCCATAATCTAGAAGTTACTATTTCATCCAAAGTAATTGAGCGCAACAATTTCCAATTGCTATCAACTTCTGCTATAGAGAGAGCAACACTAGTTTATTTCTTAGAGAACCATGATACTAAACTATTTCTTAGAAATTGACAGGTTCAACCAGTACTTCTTTTATTAACTTGTATCCCCCAAAGTCAGTATCTGAGTATCTAATTAATTCAAAACCAGTTCCTTTGGGATAAGAGAGTCCTAGATTTTGTGTGTCAACCCAATACTTAAAAAATCATTTCGCTGCAATAAGATGAGACTCTTTAGAACTGGACTGAAATTTAGCACATAAGCATCGCTAAATAGAATATCTAGTCTATATGCAGTAAGGTAAAGAAGAGATCTAATCATACTTCGATATAGTTTTTGATTTATAGGTTTATCCTTTTCGTCCTTATTCAGCCTTGTTGATGTACTCATTAGAGTGTTGCTACTTTAATTTCTTTCATTTTGAACTTCTTCAGCATTTTTCTAGTATATTTGGATTGAAAAATGTAGTTTCCATCATCTCCTTGCTTGATTTGCAATCCAAGAAAGTAGTTCAACTCTCCCATCATGCTTATTTCGAATTCAGCCTGCATGATCTTGGAGAAATGATAAGTAAATTTCATTCACTTACATTATATATGTTCAAGCTTAATTATTCGTAAATCTTTGTTACTTTTGGATGTATTTCATATTTATTTATTGAATTTTCTAGGTGTTTGGAAGATAGAAAAGAAGAGAAAATGAAATAAAAAGATGAAGCTCAAAGAGTAGAAAAGAAGAAAACTATAAAAGAGCTGAAAAATCCACTTTACAAGTGAAAATCCACCTAGCGTTGGCAGCACCAGGGTCCGTTATAACCACCTCATGGTTAGCAAGATGGCGTCGCTCCTTAATTTTCGCAAAATTTCTGGTAGCTCAGTTGGGAGCATTTTTAAGGCAATAAGATAGGGTTTTGCAAGTCATCTTTTCCACTTTCATTTGAGGGTTCTTTTTGAGGGTTCTGAGGGGCAAATCTTTAAAGTTTCTTGTGGAGAAGAAGGGAGATTATAAGTAAGCAAAAGGAAGAAGAGAGGATGTTCTTCATTATGATAATCTTGTCTAAGGGAGTTGTTTTGATTTATATTATGAACTAAATTCCTTTTTCTAGGGTGAAGATATAACCCCTTTTGACACTTTTTGATTGTTGGTTATAAATGACACTTTTTGATACTTTTTGCAATGATTTGATTCATTTTATCTCTTGATCACTAATATTATGAGTTAGATTGATTGTCTATTAGATTGATTGTCTAAGCATGGTTAAGATAAACACCATATGCTAAACCATGAGCTCTTTTGAATGAAAAGGATAGATGGTTAAGGTAGATACCATATATTAAACCATCTTATTTTAGTTCATTATGTTCTTGAGCTTAATGAGTTTTTACCTCAATTATGCTACACACCATAGGTAATTGGAACAAGTGAAAATACTTGATTAGAACCCACACACCTAACAATAATGATCATACAATTGAAAAAACAAACCCAAGTGAAGCATTGAATCCAACATTCCACTAGCAAAGGGGTATCATTTAGTGGTAAAATAGGATCCCTAGACCCTTGCATCTTGTTAATCTCCCTGCATTATTATTAGTCATTGATTTTTACCATTCCATTAAGTTTCTGCAATCCTATCAATTATTACACTTTATTCATTTGATTATAAATACATTCTTTTTAAAGATAGTTTAGTTCAGTAACTAAAATTTATTAAGTCGGCTTAGTCATTCTCTGCAGAATTGACCCTTACATTGCACACTATACTACTATATGTCCGTACACTTGTGAGGAATTATAATTTCAACTAACAAATTTTTTGCATCATTATCGGGGATTGGTTCTAAATTGATTTGATTGAGTTAGTTACAATCATTCTTTTTATTTTTGTATATAATTGTATATAAGATTATTTTTAATTATTTCCTTCTTTCCTTTGCAGTACTGGGAATAAATGGAAGGAGATCACTGAATCCAACTCTATTTCTATTGAACAATCATGGTGACAAAGTGGAAATTGAAATAGAGAGTTTAAGTGAAGGAGAAGAAATACACATGGCTGACAATATAGAGAACTGAGTGGCTAACTATAGGGATTTCACCTTCATGCATTATATTGGATGATCATGCTCAAAATTATGAACTAAAACATATTCATTTTGACATGCTTCCATCTTTTCACGATATAGCTTCAGAGGATCCGCTAACATTTATGTGTGATTTCTATGCAAATATCCAAATTTTTTCATTGCAGGGGCTAACCGAAGACCAATTATCTATGAGATGTTTTTCACACACTCTAAAAGATGCAGTGAAGACGTGGTTTATGACAGTAGCTCCTAGCTCATTAACAACATGGGTAGTGGTTTACAATAAATTCATTGGTAAATTCTACTCTCTTGCTAAAACTGCGGAGTTGAGAAGTAAGATAGCTACTTTCTCTCAATTGAGTGGTGAAGCTTTCCATGAGGCATGGAAAAGATTTAAAGCAATTTTGATCAATGCCCTCATCATAAATACCCACTTGAATTGCTTAACCATTTTTTTTGTGATGGATTTATATAATCATGCTAAGCTTTGGTTGACAATGCTGCAGGTGGAGCCATGGGAGATAAGACTCCAGAAGAAACATATGAGCTATATGAAATGTTGGTAGAAAATTCTCAGCAAAATAGTGTAAGAGGTAGATTTAGAGGACTTTATGAAGTGAACTCTAATTCTGATCTATCTATGTAGATGTCGGAGATGGCTAACCAAAAAAAAGCAATGTGCTCTATGATGGTGTGCTAGAAACAACCACAACCTGCCCCAGTAGAGGTTTGTTCTTTTTGTGGTAATTTGGGATACTCACCTAATGTTTGCCCTTTCAATGAACATTTTGCAGGTGCTGTTGAGCAAGCTAATGCAATGAATTTTACAACCAGCAACCATAGAATGACCCTTACTCAAACTCTTACAATCCTGGTTAGAGAAATCATCTTAACTTTTCTTGATGGAAGTCAGAATCAAGCTGGAACTTTGTTTCAACTGCAACAGAAGAAGCCTACGTTTGAGGAAACCATGAAGAATTTCATTCAAGCAACATAGTCCCAGTTCCAGAATAATGCAACCAAATTCTAAAGTATTGATTCCAAATTCGATAACATGGAGGCATCCATGAAAAAGATGAAGACACAATCAGGACAAATTGTAGAAGTTGTACAAAGCCACACACCTAGGAAGTTGCCTAGCTAGCTAGAGCAAGTAAAAGAAATAATAACACTGAGAAGTGAAAAGGTAATTGATAATAAAATTGATGAAGAAACTGATAGTTCAACTTTTTTTTGCAAGATTAGAGAAGGGGAAGAAGAAGGTAGAGGAAGAAGTGCATTCGAAGAAGGCAGTGTTTCTAGTATTTGACCCCCCCTGTTAACTACAAAGCACCTCCTCCTTATGAACCTCCCATCCCTTTTTCAGGAAGGCTAAAGTAGTGCAAGTTTGATAAATCATTTTCTAATATATATGATATCCTTTCTAAGGTTAATGTCAATTCGCCTTTACTTTCTAAGGTTAATAGTATTTTTAATGTTGCAAAATTACTACATTTTTAGCCTATTTTTAGCAGTATTTAAGGATCCTTTTGAGAATTCAGAAGAGAGCTTTTAGAGAGGAGTTCTAGGGTTTTCTTGGCGGCTACTCTTAGGAGATTTTGAGGAGAAAAGAAGAAAGATTCAAGAGAGCAAAGGCGATTTGCAGTATGATGTTCATCATAAAGTGGGTTTCTTTTATTTTCTTCTTGAACTAATTCCTTCTTTCTAGGGTAAAAATATAGCCCTTTTTGATGAATCTTATTATTTGGATTATTGATTATTTAATGTAAGTCTATATTTTTATTCATGAATTTTATTTCAATCTTTTAATTTGTGTGATTGCTTGATCACCAATTTCATAAATTTTATTGATTGTCTATGTATGGTTAAGGTACACACCTAACGCACAACCATGAGCTTCCTTGAATGAGAAGAGTAGAAGGTTAAGGCGCACACCTAACACACAACCAGTCAATTCTACTTGGTTTATAGTTCTCTATCGTAATGAGTTTTTACCTTAATTATACTACACACCATAGGTAATTGGAACGAGTGAGAGCTCTTGATTTAAACCCACACATCAAACTGTAATAATCAAATCATAGAAAGAATGAACCTAAGCAAGTATTGAATCTAATATCCAAATAGCAAGGGGAGTTATTAAGTGGTGAAATCTAACCTCTAAACCTTTGCCACTTACAATCTATCCTAAATTACCTAATAGCCATAGATTTCTGATTATCTTCTTAGTTTTTTATTCAAATTAGTTCAAACCAACAATCCATTTTTTCGAAGTTAGTTTTAATTAGTAACTTAATTTAATTAAATTAGTTGACCATTCTCTATGGGATTGACCCTTGCTCATGCACACTGTACTGCTATACACCCATACACTTGTGAGATATTATAATTTGAACCATCGAGTTTTTGGTGCCATTGCCAAGGAATGGTTCCAAATTGATCTAATTAGGTTTAATTACAAATTTTCTTTTCTTTCATTTTTGTATATATATTTTTGTATAAAATTTTTGAATTTTTCTTCTTTTTTCAATTTTGTAGAGTTTGAATGAACGAAAGGAGATCACTAAATCTAACTCTAATTCCGTTGAGTGATCTAAGTGAAAAGGCAGAAGTTAAGCTTAAAAACATCCTTGAGGAAGAGGAACTTCAAGAAGAGACTCAAGATGAAGTTACAATGGTAGATAATGCAGAAAATCATGTAGCTCAACTAGCTCAGATAGCTCAACAACTTATGAAACAGCTTGCGCGTCTTACCATTGGAATTTCATTATCATGCATTGTATTGAATGATGAAGCTAGGAACTATGAACTTAAGCATATTCACTTTAATATGCTTCCATCTTTTCATGGTATAGCTACAGAGGACCCACTAACTTTCATGCATGATTTTTATGCAACAATCCAGACTTTTCCATTGTAAGGATTGACTGAGGACCAAGTACACATAAGGTGTTTTTCCTATACCCTGAAAGACGCTGCAAAAACCTGGTTCATGACTTTGACACCACACCTGGCTCTTTGACTACATGGGAAGAAATTTACAAAAAGTTCATAGGCAAGTTTTACTCCCATACCAAGATTGCTGAACTGAGAGGCAAGATTGCTACATTCTCTCAGTTGGATGGAGAAGCTTTCCATGATGCATGGGAAATGTTCAAGGTCGTATTGATTCAATGCCCTCATCATAGATATCCATTAGAACTGCGTAATCAATTTTTCTATGATGGATTAATATAATCATGCCAAGCCATGGTTGGTAATACTGCAAGGCAGCCATGGAGAGAAGACTCCTAAGGAGACATGTGAGTTGTATGAGATGCTAGGAGTCAACTCCTAATAGAAAAGTGTGAGAGGTAGGTCAAAAGGTATTTATGAAGTAAGCTCTAATATAGACTTATCTATGCAGATGTTGGAGATGGCTAAGCAAATAAAGTCATTGTGTTTAGTGGTAACAAACATAATGTAACCATAGTGTGCCTTAATAGAGGTTTGTTCTTATTGTGGTATATTTGGTCATACACGCAATGTTTGCCCCACCAAGGAACACTTTGCAGGAGATGTTGAGCAAGCCAATGCACTGAATTTCTATAACCAGCAGCAACCAAGAAATGATCCATACTAGAATTCCTATAATCCGGGGTGGAGAAATCATCCTAACTTTGCTTGGAGCAATGAGTGCAACCAAGTTGGATCTTCTTTTCAGCCAATAAAGCTAAGGCCTAGTCTTGAAGAAACCATGCAAAACTTCATACAAGCAACACCAAATCAATTTTAGACTAATGATACAAGGTTTCAAAGCTTAGATTCAAGACTAAATAACATAGAGGCTTCCATGAAAAAGATGGAAACATAGCTAGGTCAAGTTGCTGAAGTAGTGCAAGGATACAAACTTGGGCAGTTGCCTAGTCAGTAAAAATTAAAGCACTTCTTAGGAGGCAACCCAAGCTTTTGAGTTTTTCTTTTTCTTTTAGTTAATTTGAGTTATTAGGAAGAGTTGATTTGTTGCTTTAGTTGATAGGTTAGCATTAGGGTAGTTTGCTTTAGTTATATTTTGAATTTTTGCAATGGATAATTTGCTCTTCTGCGTTAATGACTAGTTAAAGATTTGAAGCAAAACCAATGAGGATTCAAAGTGAAGATCACATGATGTAAGTGATGGAGTTATGGAGCAAATCAAAGTGATTCAACAAAGTCTTGAAGAATGGGAGCAAAGCACATGAAGCTTCAAAGCTAAGAATCATCATAAGGTGCTAGAAAAGAGAAGGAGCTAAAATAGGCAGCGTGTTGGCGCTGCCAGCTCCAAGGTGAGTGAAATTAAAAAAAGTTTTTAAAAAGGGGCAGCAAAGCGGTGCCACCAATGCCCGAAACCCCCCCCCCCCCCCTCATGTGCCACCCTTTCCATTCCTCTGTCACTCTAAATCCATAAGCCTTTGTCCCTTCTCTTCTCCACATGCCAACACTTCCTTTTTCCTTTCAATTCCCACCATTCCATCACCAATCTTGCTCCATTACTCTCCCAAACACATCAATCTTCCTCCATCTCCCTCATTCCCTAAGATCTCTACCAACTTCTTCTTCTCCAAGCCATCTTTCCAAGTTAGGTTTTCAAGAACACTTAAGGTGTAAAGAAACTACGGTGAAATCCAATCCTTTTTACTTCATTTATTCTTCTTTATCTTATCCTGTGATTTCCAAGAGAAGAAGATGGGTTTTTGTGATGGAAAAGTTGGGTTTTTATGTTGCACGTGAGGTGTTCAATGAAATGCTTGAGTGAAGTTTGTGTTGATTTTCAAGGTGGAATTTG
Organism: Pouteria campechiana; assembly: GCA_036873735.1. Classification (NCBI taxonomy): domain Eukaryota; kingdom Viridiplantae; phylum Streptophyta; class Magnoliopsida; order Ericales; family Sapotaceae; genus Pouteria; species Pouteria campechiana. The sequence continues at coordinate 4,768 of JAYJMB010088768.1, read as the reverse complement.
TGCCATGATGCGTGTGAGTGTATATGCTTAGAGTGATGTGAAGTTTGTGAGATTGTGAAGTGAATTTGATAATGTTTTGAAGGTATTGGAGTATGATCTTTGGAGGTTCATGTTGAGCTCATCATTCATATGCATATGCTTGGCTTTGGACTTATGAATATGACATGTTTGGTGAAGTGCAAGTGAACTCCTTGTGTCTATTGTAGTGCTTGGTGTATGATTTATTGAATTTACATGCTTGATGTTTCATGTATTGTGTATGGGATTGATGCCAAGTATAAAGAATACCTTGATAGTGTGTGGAATGAAGTGCTTGTAGGATGTTTGTTCAAATGCCTAAGTGGCAGTTGCATGGAGTAAGAGCTTAATTGAGTTTTTTTAGTTGTCTATGCTAGTTTAAGTATTGAAGTGAACTGCTTTGGTTTGGTTTGGGATAAGTTAAATTGTGATTAATTATCATATTGTACTTCAAGCACTCTTTGATTTCAGTATTTGTCAGTATTGTTGACATGAATGTAGGATTTCAATGACAAATAAAACTTGATTATTTACTAATGGTTGTTATTAAGGTTTTTAGCATACAGAATCAAGTTGCAGGACTTAAAGAAAAATGAGCACAAAAAATATATTCCATGGTGACAAGGCTTAAGCAAGTAAAGAAGCAAAAGACGAAGTGTTGTAAAAAACAAAGCATGAATGAAAAGGACTTGATTGTTTCCATTCGTCTGTCAAAATGAAAAACTACATTTGACGGATGCAAGATAATTTGTATACAACAGATTTTGTCTATCATAAGCAAGCCATAATTATGCCAAAGGTCATCTGAAGAGAACAAACAAAGGCGGAAGAAGTGAAGACCTTTTTAGAAGAATAAAAGACTTCCTCTGCCATCAACAGACAAAGCGGAGAAGCAAGAATTGTATAAGAGAGCAGAAACTTTGTCTATCTCAAGTGAGCCAATGATTATTTGTTGTTAATAGATAAAGCAGAAAAAGCAAAGAGCAAAGCAAAAGATTCCTCAGTGATCATCTATTGTTAACACACAAAGTGGAGAAATATTCCATTAGATGAAAGCGTGAAGAAAACCCATCTGCAAATCAATACCTCGTCTATTACTTACAACAGACAAACTCAATAGTTGATGCTCTAAAGCAACAAGACATTTATGCTTCTATGATGTAATAGATAAAGAACTTGAATGGTGAAATTCATCTGGCAGCAATAGAAAGAATGATTCATCTATCACTCATGAAAGATAGATGAAGGAACTTTATCTTATGGACAGTTAGACAGATACTTCATCTATCATAAGTAAAAGATGAGCAACGGTCAGAATGAATAATTGATCTTTACCCAGCATTAATAACGATCTTTCTATATTGATGAAAGCAGCAACCAATACAGTAATTCCTCGACCAGAGCTTATTGAGAAATTAGGAAACATCTTCTCCAAGGGCGGCGCTGCAAACATTTTAGCATATGAGAAATAAGCAAAAGTTAGAGAATTCAAAATGCGTCAATCAGAATGACTTCTGTCATTAATAGAGTTCACCTACCATCAACAATTACTACCATCAATAATTAGAATTCAAAGCAACTATAAATAGAGCATCATTGGAGCAGAAGGAGCTAATGAAGAAAACTGAGAAAATCATTCAAACCTTCTTGAGGGCATTTACTGATCTGAGCTAAACCTTTTGTAATTCTTCAAGATTCAAGAGCCTTGCATATAAACCTTTCTCAACTTTCTTTGAAGGCTCTCAATTACCTTTGGGAAAATTATCTACTTCTGCATTCAACCTTCATAAACCTTCCCCTATGCTTATTGAGAAATTTCTGTGCTTAAACTTCTGATATTAATTTCTTATTCCTTAAGCTAGTGGTTGTGACTGTCTGCATGCAGACAAGAGTTGTTTGTAAATGCCCCCTAGAGCTAGAATCTAGAAGAGTGCTGGGAGTACTGTGATTATGCCCCTTGGAGCTGAAATCCAGAAGAGTGTCGGGGACACTATTGTATTTTTGCTATTGGGAATAGTGGAACCCAAGACACCAAGAGAAAAGTACTCTTAGAAGAGTGGAGTAGAGTGTTTACTCGAACAACTATAAAAATCACTATATCTTATCTATTTTGTGCATTTAGTACTTGAGTGATTGATTGCTAGAGGGAAGAGTAATTTTAAAGGGGGTTGAGAAATAATTTTTATGTACCCAATTCACCTCTCCCCTCTTGGGCCTTTGCCTAACCTTCGAGACTAACAAGTGGTATCAGAAAAGACTACAGAAACACTTATAGTGATCCAATAGCAAACCTATCATTCTCATTATAAATATTTATTGAGGGGCAATTGTCTTCCCGACCACCACTATTTAACGGAACTAACTTTGTTTACTGGAAGTTAAGGATGAAACAATTTATTATAGCCAATGATATGGAATCTTGGAGGGCTATTAAAGTTGAAATCACTCTTCCCACTACTAAAGTAGATGCATGGACCAAAGAGGAAGCCACCTTAGTCCAAAATAATGCAAAGGCTATGAACTCTTTATTTTGTGGACTTTCCTCATCTAAGTTTGATAGAGTATCCTATTGCACTACTGCAAAGGATATATGGGATAAATTAATATCTATTTATGAAGGTTCCCAATAAGTCAAGGGAACCAGAAGAAATATACTGATAGGAGAACTAAAAAATTTTAGGATGAAAGAAGGAGAAAGTATATTTGAAATATATGCTTGATTTTCTAAGGTTACTAATGCCTTGAAAGGTTTGGAAAAAGAAGCTATAAATTCTAAATAGGTAATAAAGATACTAAGAGCGCTACCGGATTCATGAAACCAGAAGATTATAACAATAGAGCAAGCAAATGATCTAAATACTTTTTTGGTGGACGATCCTATCAGCTCATTGATATCACATGAGCTAATCAAGAATAAAAGAAAGGAGCCAACAAAGCCAAAGAAAAGTATTACTCTAAAATTGACCAAGGAGAACAATAGTGATCCAGCATCATAATCTGAAGATGATATGGTCATGTTGGTCAAAAATTTCAAAAGGTTTGTAAGAAGCAGAAGTAGTACCGCAAGGAGACAGCCTAGACAACAAAAGAAAATTGATGAAAGAAAAAAGGATATCCCCACATGCTATGATGTGGCGGGATTGGACACATGTCACCTGAGTGTCTCAATGAAGAAAAAGTAAATATTAATGAAAAGGATGATAGAAAAGAAAAGAAATACTTCAAGAAGTCCTTAAGAAACCAAGCTAGAGGAATGTATGTGAATGATGAAGACTCATCTGCAATAAGCTCAAGTGAGAAAGATGACAATGAGGTTGGATACCTTGTAAGAATATGCTGCATAGCCTAGATGGAGAATGAATCAACATATCAAATCACCATCAAAGAATAACACACAACGGATCTGAAAATAGAGGTAAACTCTTATAGTTCTAATTCTTCAAGCTCAAATAGTACTTTTGTTATGTGCAAAAAAATTGATGAGTTATAACAATCATACAACTCTCTCTTCAATGAGTTTGAATCACTTAGCCAGAAATTTACTCAAAAGAAAAACACTTTGACGCAGCTGTCAAAGTAAATTCTATTCTGGCAGAAAGAAATTTATTTCTACAAAAGGAAGTTGGAGACCTGAAGAAAGAGATAGAATTATTAAATAATATGCTAAGTAAATTCTCTAATCTAGGAGAATTAGTGACCAGATTTACGAGAATGATCGGTCAAACTAACAAAAAGGAACTTGGTTGTGAATAGTTAGGTGATGAGAATTTACAAAAAAATGCTGAATGGTCTAAGGGAGTGAACCTCACAGAAGAAAAGGAAAATTGTCCAAATATTAGAAGGTTCATAAATTTTTCTTAGATAAAGAAACCAGTGGAATATATTGCATCTAACAAAGTCCTAAATGTTTGTTATTTCTGTAACAAGTTTGGACATAAGATGTATAATTGCTATGCCGAAAAGATGCAAGCAAAAGGTGCTGAGATGAGATGGAAATGCAAGGAATAAGCACATACTTATATTACACACATTTCTACTAACATCAATGGACCCAATACTTGGGTACCAACAAGGTAAGAAGAAAATTATTTTTAAATGCAGGTAAGTCTCAAAGCTACATCAAGAAATATATGGTTCATGGATAGTGGCTGTTTGAGACATATGACTAGGAACGAAAATATGTTCAAAGAATTAAAGCAAATGGAAGGAGGAATAGTAGCATTCGACAACAATGATAAAGGTCTCATCGAGGGAATAAGTAAAATTTATGGCTTTTTCAAAGCACGCACAGAGAATGTATTATATGTAGAAGGATTCAAGCATAATCTGCTAAGCATTAGTCAATTATGTGACAAGGGTCACAAATTTGTATTTGAACCATTTGCATATAATGTATTCAGTATAAACAATGATTTATTATTTAGTGAAAAAAGGTATGAAAATATTTATCTAGTACAGCTAAATGATATAGTTGGAAAATGCTTAATTGCAGTCAAGGATGATCCATGGGTATAACACAAGAATATGACATATCAATATGTCAAAATTAGGTCTCTGTAGAAAAAAGGATCTTGTGATTAGTCTCCCAAAATTAAACTATGATAGAAATAAAATATGCAAATCTTGTCAATTATCAAAACAGATCAAAGTATCCTTCAATCCTAAGAATGAAGTATCCACATCCAGACCTCTAGAACTATTGCATATGGATTTATTTGGACCATCAGACATAGTCACAATTGGAGGAAAA
>JAYJMB010088766.1:0-11173 GCA_036873735.1 Pouteria campechiana | reverse complement strand
TAACAGCACAATTAAGCAAATAATTCAATTAAGAGTTTTCTCAATTTCCATGGTTACACTCAAAAAGATCCAATCTTGATTTTTGCATTTCACTGATATAAAGATTCGTTTTCATGAATAATAACAGCACAATTAAGCAAATAATTCAATTAAGAGTTTTCTCAATTTCCATGGTTACACTCAAAAAGATCCAATCTTTCAAACATGAAAGGGTTTACTAGGCCACATCATATTTCGATTTTTGCATTTCGCCGATATCAAAATTCCATCTCATGCACAATAATACTAACGCAGTTGACCAACCAAAATGTCGGAACTAAAGAATTTTCTCTATTTCCACTGTCACCCCAAAAAAGATCCAATCTTTCGAACAATGAAGGGTTTTACTAGGTCACCCCAGATTTCACGAAGTGCCACGCACCATCTAAGAATAATTAATCGTGACGAAATTCCGCACCATATAGTCATGAAGCATCGCAACATTGGGGGCAGAAAACTGCACAGTCCGACAAATTTATAACCCGACCTCCTCAGACAAGATGCAAGATGAACAATAAAGAACGGAAATGGCAATTCAGAGAAGAAAAAAAAAAAGGGAAAAAAATGTGAGATATTCAAAGAGAAAAAGAAGAGATACCCGATCAGAAGCATCATTTATAGATGGAGGAGGCTCTTTCTCTTTCTTCACACCAAAAACCCTCCTCATCTCCCTCTCTCGCTCCGATCTCTTCCTTCCCCGGAATTAGAAATCCTTCGCGAGCAAGTCAACAGCTGCGTTTCTAAAATCCTCGCCCGACCGGTTGGGCCGCTGCCTGTGGTTTAGAATTTAGATCCTTTGGACCGCTGTCCGAGTCAATCCATCCGCATCTATGGACTCGGCTAATTGGAAATTTTCAGCTGCTGCCCAACCCTACACGTGGCTTGCTTTACGTGCACGGGAATCGTCCAGGGAAAAAGTGGGGCCCGCACTAATTTTTTTAATTCATCCCACTTTCTAAAAATTTTTAATATGATATATTCCACTGATATTACAATGTACCAAAATCAGAGAATCAGATGGACCGCGCTAAATAAAAATGATAAAAAATAAATTATAAAAATATAATAAGACTCATTTTTTTATACTTTTAAATTTTTATTTTTCACTTATTTAATCAAGAAATACACATTTAACGTTATACATGCAACATACTATAAATTATTTGTAATCATAATATAATTTTGACCGTACAAACATCTGACCTCACAATTTTTGTTTACTGCAGCTTTATCTGAGTATTTGATTAGAGTAATTATTAATATAATAAAAATCAATTGTATTTTAATCTTTTTGAATGGTGGAATAAATGATAAAAAAAGAGAGATATGGCCGGCCTTGCTTTACAGAGTCAAACTATCCGCGTCCGGTTTACGTCGTTACATAGGTTTTGAATTTTCCACCTCAATTGATGCCAAGGAACGCTGGAAATTGCGTGAAAATGATGAAATAAGAAATTGCTAAGATCTTCCCACTCACAATTCTGACCTTTTTTCTTATTATTATTTATATTTCTAATAAATTTTCTTCACTTTTATATTAAAAAACTTATTTTGCTTATATCGTCACCTATTATGTTTTTTTATTATATTTCCTTTCTCCTCAGCCAACTTCCTATTGAACTTCATCCAAATAGACCCTTATAAAATTTTAATCCTAATCACTGTTCTAATTCTATTTTCTAAATTTCAATCTTATTAGGAAAAAATAATAGTTTGATTTAGGATTAACAATTCAGGTAGAAATTTTAGATTATATAGAATTTTATATTAATCTAATTAAATTTTTTTAAAAGCTAAATAAAATAATAAATAAATGTCATTAAAAGTTGAAAGGATGTTTAAAGAATAAGAAAATCAAGTTGATGGCATCGGTGAATTTGCCGGACCATCAACCCTAACTCAAACTCATTTGAAAATCGAGCTGAGTTCAACCCAATTTTTTAAATTCAGCTTCGATCTACTCAACCCTAGTTTACCAAAATCGCCTAGTGTTGTCTGATTTGGGGATGAACTCATGAAACCAACCGAAACTGCACTCCTACTTCTCATGTCCCGTTGGTCAGATACAGTTTCCAAACAGCAATGAAGTTGAGGTCCTGATGATAGTGAGGATTCGATAAGGATATCATCAACTTCGTTCATCTCACAGGGATTGTCATTGATGTGTGTATCTACCTTGTGTGGGCCTATAAACAGGCAATTGAGACCTTTCCTTGATGGTGATATCATCCATGTACACACATGCCAATGTACCTCATTTGAAAGAAATGTCCAAGGAAAATAGAAGGAAACAAAATCAGTACATCAATGGTGGAATATTAGCATGGATATATGCTGAGAAATTTGTGATAATTAGTATTGATATTCTTAGAATCGAATCAGCGGTTCAAGTAGTATAAAAAGTTAAGATAGCCAAGCAAACTAAACTAATAATTTTATAAATCTAATTTTAGAAAATCATTAAAACCAATCTAACTAGGTTACCAATTTGCTGGTACAATTGGCTGGCTAGAGGCTGGTTTTACTTCTTTTTTTTTTTTTGTTAAAACGTCTTCCTCAACTTCAAACTTGATGAGACTAGAGCAGGTTCATAGTTGGACTGGTCAGACCTGCTGGTCAGCAGACTAATGGTAGGTGGAAGTACAGTGGATTATTTGATGGATATCCAATCCCAATACCCCTTTAATTGTGAAGTTTTGTTATGAATATCCATTTCTCAAGTTTTTTTGTTTTAAAACATAGCTAGGTTCGTACAACATGTAATAATAGGGAATGCAAGGTTAAGATTTGGACTTTTAGGTGTGTAGCTTAATGGGGATGCAACTGTAGGTAAGCCTCAATGTGGATTGATTTTCCGTAATTATTTAAAGTTTTCCTGCTTTGCAACACATTCATTGGATAAAGACAATTTAAGAATTGTGTTTGTCTCATTCCAGGCGATTTCATTTATTGATGCAGCTGTCTTGTTTGCACAAAGAAATTTTCAATATCAATACCAAAGTAGAAATATCACGTCATTCTAGCATACCCCATTTCTTTATACTGATTAAATAGCTAGAATGAGTAAATTCATTGTCAACTCTGACTGAAACAGTTACCATATGAGCAAGCAAGCAATTGAGCCAGAAATTCACCAACAAAAGTAGTCATTCTAACCAAAAACTAGATATATAGCAGTTGTCTTCTGGTCTCATCAACTTGAGTCCCGGCTAATCCGAGTTGTGTGACAATAGATTGATTGTTTGGACATCAGAATAAGGACCCGATTTCTGTAACTCAATTTCAGAAAATACAGCAGGCATCATCATCGAAGATCATGTAAGAATTAATCACTCTCAAGTTATGCAATTCATTGAGGAAGCAAGTCTAGGACAAGCTAATTTCAACATGGATAACAAAAGGGCAAAAAGACCTTTACATTTCAGTAGAATGGGGCTCTCAATATCCACAGTGAGAATACAATGCATGTCTCACCCTCTAAACGCTGCAAAATTTACACAGTTGACCTTGGTAAGCTAGTAGAACTACAAAATAATCAGGAATGGAGTTTTCAGTTCCTCTGGGAGTATTTCCTTTTCCTTCCCAACAAATTTATTTTCGTTTAATCGAATTAGAAAACTGCAGTGACTTTTAACTATTTCATGTCTTCCCGTATGAAACAAGTCTTAAGTCAACCACTAATCTTTTTTTCCTAGATTAATTTTATCTGAATCACTTTCTCTCCCAACATCTGACCGATCGAATCGCCTTGACCTGTGTACCTTCAAGTGAACTGCAGCTGCCTTACGGGCCACTGCTTGCCAGATCATCTGCACAGCATCATCTTTCTGAGATGGGTATTGAAATTCAAAGTAGCGCTCAACTTGCTTCAGCCGTTGCCACATCTGGGTCCATTCACCCTTGGTGATGCTCCTGATGAGCTTTATTAGAAACCCTTCTTTCAGAGCATCAGATGTGCGCACAAAGATGCAGAATTTGGAATAGTCTAGGGCATCTTCATAGGGTAGCTCAATCTCGTCACTGATTATAACTGGCACACAGTGGCTGGCAATTGCATCAAACAGCCGGTTGGATGATGGGGTGTCGCCTGCAATGTTGAGACAGAATTTCGATGATTGCATCCCTTGGCTTGCACCACTGATTCCATTACCATGGATAGTTCCAAAGGCAAAATGCACATCCTTTTCATCTTTGAGAAGATAAAATAACTCTTGCCGAGCAAACCCACCCTGAAACAAATCCACACAGACGATCATTGCCAGAAGCCAATAGCACAGATGGAGTTGCAAGTTATAAGAAACCACAGAAAGCTAATATCAGAGATCATGAAGCATCTTAAAAATCATACGACATTGGACCATTGGGAAAATCTCAATGTGCAGAAATCAAAAGCAGACTTTTTTTAGACATATATGCAAAATAACACCATTAAGAGAAGTATTACCGTTGGTAAATGATTGTGCTTCTTCGGTATGCACCTTAATCCATGCCAAAGAAAGTATGTTGATTGGGCATCCAATTCATTCACACATCATTTGCTTCAACTTTGTTGATCACTTGACAAAATAGAAATCAGGGTGCCAACATGTATGTGAAATGCAGAATGGTGTAAGTTTTTAAAAGCAGCTAGCATTTGCATCCCCATTTATATTAAGTTTTTGTCCTTGGAATTGAACATTAAAAAGCATCTATAAGGCTTTACACCACAAAAGATTTTTATGTCTTACAGGTATCACCAAAATCACCACACTTGCACATATTCTGTGAAGTTACTGCAGCAGACATGCTTCTTGGGAGCTTCCACAGGTGTCTTGCAATTAAACCTAGATCCCTGCAGCGATGCTTACCGCTGCATCGAACAATCATGAACTTTCTAATCGTGTCAATAGTTCAATCTCTAGGGTCCATACACATTTATGTGTAACTTTGTTCTCATAATCTATCATAATAACTAGGACAGAGAAACAATTCTTGTTGACATGCTGTTCTTTCAAGAAATGTAATAAATGTTTGCCAAAGGTCCATCAAGAAAAGAGCTTGACTTCCAGAAGGAAATGAGCTTGAGAAACATCACTCAAAGAAGTCCATAATCAAGTTAAGGATGACATGTCTTATAGGCAAGGGTCCAAAGAGAGAAAAGATTCCCATGTTCAAAGACCCCTTACGCGCCCCCCCATACTTCCAAATAATAAGCTTAAAAACTAGCAAAAGGCATCATGAATCATTCTTGAACGTCCAAAATCACTAAAAAATGACTTGCTAAGTCTGGTGCCCGAACATATTTACAATCAACTTACAAGTGGCTTCTTCCTTGAAGAGAAGCTACCAAGGAAGCTGCTTTGCACACTCTCTAGCCTCTTCCTTACAATGACCAGCATTTGGAAAAGGAAATCAGTTAGAAAGAAAACTAAGGAAGACTCAGTCAGCATAGTGCAGGCAACAAAGAATACATACTGCCTTTACACAGGAGCAACTCCCACTCAACCACAAGATTTTTTCTATTCTGTAAAATATAGGAGAGGTGCAATAAAAATCTTTCCTTGGAACAAAAAATCCTTAAATGATATCGTTTGCATTTAAATGTGAAAATAGTCGTGCTCTATTTATTAGTTAAATCATGTCATGCTTTAGAAAAACTGCATTTGCCTTTATAAAACCTTGTACGAACATCTTCAGTTATGCAGAAAAGGCAAAAGGGATAAAGCCCATGGGTGTTGTTCACAACATTAAGAAAGCTTAAAGCATTCTGGGTTCACTTTAAGATTCGAACTAGCCACTGAGAGACTGTGAAATTGAAGAGAACAAAAAAGGAAAAGGAAAAGGAATTTGGAGGTCACAAGAAAACTTGGTTGGTAAGATTTTGTATGTAAACAGTGTTATATTACAAATAAAATCAACTGATTTTGCAGCCTGCAAGGATTCTAGGAGTTTACTATTTTGGTAAGGTTGATGCACTTAACGGACAACAAATAGTAAATAGGTTTTAACAGGCCACAAGAATGCATAGGCATGCAAGCTACACCCACAGCATGAGTCAGCGGGGCACCATTGCAAACAGTTGTAGTAATGAAGGCGTCCTCTGATACATAGATGTTCCTGTCTGAAAATCAGGCAGATCTGCTCCTCATAAGGGTCAAAATTATAACAAAAATTCAAACAAGGATTTCCCGCACCCTAGGTCCTTCTCTTAGCAGTGGCTTTTGGTGGACCAAGATGTTAAATGGAGGAGGTCACCTAAATAATTGGAACCTCCAAAATATGGATTCAACCTGTGTGAGCCATGCTGGCGTATTTCATGGCATGTACACCATTAGCCTTACAACCTAATGGGTTCAGAAAATCCACATGATACATGAATAAGCTACAAATAAATTATTCAAGAATATGAAAATGAAGAGAAAACACAACTTTGTAGCAAAATCATCAACAAACGAATCTCTTAAAAACTTCTGGCCACTCTTTAACCTTATTTGAGTTTTCCATAATTTTCAATATTTTATTTTTCACACTTTCGCAATTCATGCTTTAGCACAATTTTGCTGCTTTTATGTTTGCTTTCTTTTCATCTTCCCAAACAGAGAAGAAAAGGAATGCTCCAATGATAAAATCAAAATAATTGTGAAGTAGGCAGTGTAAGCCTTTTAGTTACAAAATAAATGCCTCTATGATTAAAACTGTCTTCCTTTAGATGAAATTCTGCTTTAGTCAGTGCTTAAATTTCCCAGGAATTGGAATGCCGTAAAGAAACAAAATCAATGGAACTGTCATTTTAGGGGCAGTTTGGTAGAAGCATGAGGCAGAGATGGAGGGATGGAACAAAGGACCTATTGATAGCCACAATGCAAGCTGTGTAATATGTTCCTATGATTAACAAAGATGAGATGAATTCATTTTCAATCATCAGCCAAACAGCCATTTCAAGTCCAAATAAAAAATAAATGGAATGATAATTTCCATAAGGTAATTGCTACCGAATAAAATGACTGGACCACCATTTTGGCCATTTCTTTTGCATATAATTGTATTCATGCAATTGAATCATGTAAGCAACCAAATAAAAAGGGGTACCCAGTCCACAAGGCTCCCTCCAATTTGAGTTAGGGGGAGAGTGAGATGCAAGCAACCAAATCGATCATTAAAAAATATAATCAAAAAGCATGGGAGGCGAGTGTGTCTAGCATGCCAAGTCACTATAAACTGGAATAATTAAGAACACAAGAACCGTCACTAGAAAACAAATGCTAATACAGGCGAGACAGAACAATATGCTTACATCTTTCCTGTAGATGGATCCTTGGAAAAACAACAAGGTTGGGCGGCTATCAAAGCCAGATTTATCATTGACAAATGTCTTTATCACATGCTTGTAGGGGGCGATAACATCCTTTTCAACATTGGCTATATTCACAGGATACCTTCCAAAATCAGCAAGAACGAACATTCCAGGCCACAACACCATCCTTGCATCCAACATACTATTTGGATGATGAGCTATGATGACATGGTCGCGACCCCCTGATCTCTTCCACTCCTCTTGAGCAGTCAGAAACTTAACCAACTTATCTTGTAGAATTTTGTTTTGGCTCTTTTTCTCAAACGGTTTCAGCTTAGAAAACCTGTTATAACTCAATGAAGAAAAGAATGGCACAAATATCACATCTGCTTCGCTGGAGTTATCTACTCTTACAGCAGTAGATGGCCCAGGCCGATCAGGGAATCTTGAAGATAAAAGATCCAATGTAAGCCAGTATTCTATGCTATGTTGCAAGTTCAATCCACCAGGATACTCAGGCACTCTATCGCGCAGATCAGGCCACACGCTTCCTGTGTTCTGTTTCCAACCCAACAGACCAAAATGGAATTCAGGGGACAAGTCATACATGTAAACCTTCAGAATTGATTTGTTTGGATCACATCTCTCAGATTTTTGCTCTTCAGGGTCTCCATTCTCATCATATGGGGACGAAACTAATGATGAGTGCTCTTCATTCCAGTAAGACGATCGATGGTTTCTACCGGCAAAGAGCCTGCCAGTGGTTAATGAGCTGTGCTCAATGAAATGGGGGTGGCTTGCCGAACGCAGGAAGAAGAACCAAGAGAAGATGAATAGAAATGAGGCAATTGTGAACAGATAGAATAGGGATTTCCTAGAGTCAGGCCCCAGCGAATGAACATTCCTCTCCACCATGGTGTTACCATTCCAGTGTGTTATCTGTATCTTCTACGAAATTCCATTTTCTATCTGGAAAATGAAGAAGAAAAAGCAATCGAAAACCATTCCCACTTGAAGAAAGAAAAGAAATAGAAGGAAAACTTGTTAACAACCAAAGCTGTGGATGATGAATATGATACCCAGTCAAATTTATAGAAAACTTGCCAAATTGCAAGTTCCAAACCGACTGATTACAGTAATAATCATTCAAGCCACACCCACCCAAAAAAAAAAAAAAAAAAAATCCTCCCAAACTAAAACAACTGGTTAAAAAAACACAAAATATTCTACCAAGTTATAATTCTCAATTTCTGAGAAAATTTATCAGCACCCATTTGACATAGAATGCTCCAAATGCCACTCCTAACTGATAAAGAATCAAAATCAAATCCAGTCAGTTGTAATAATGCCTGCCTAGCAAATGCCGTTGTCTAAATTTCCTGTGGGGAAAAAGAAAGCGAAATACCTCAATAAATCAAATTAAAGGGTGCCCAAGAAAAATAATACCCACAGTTAAAAAACCATAAAAAAAAAAAAATTCAATCAGAAAGTGGAGAAAACCCAACAGAATGGAATCCAGAAAAGACTACAAGAACAGCTGGATTCTTTTATTATCTACAAGCAAACGAAATGAGAATATGTACGAAAAACCTTTTCCTATGTCTTTTTTCTTTCGAATTGCACCAACCAAATAGACATGACAGGGAAATGGAGCATTCCGTGATCCATAGCAGCTTCCTCAATTTCACGAGGCGTGGAAACCGGGTCTTTCTCTTGAAGCGGGCTTTGCATCCCTTCATTTTTTTTACCTCCAAAAGAAATTACAGTACATGAGGTGACAATTTTCACTTTACACTCGTATTTTATTTCTGGGGAGCAAACTCAATTTTTTGAAATATTTTACCATTAAATTACTATTATTATATTTATTAATATATATATTTTGTATATTTTGAATATAATATGCATAAATTTTTAACAACAAGATTTACAATAACAAATAATTTAATTAAGATAATAAATCATTTGAATTATAAAAAAAATAGTTTAATTTTATTAAATTTAAAATTATTAAATATATTTTTCAACATTTCAAAGGTTGAGATTACAAAATATCTAAAAAATTTTACACTATAAAATTTAGGAGTATATTGTAAAGACGCGTCCCTTGAGCAGGGATGCAAGGCTGGCTGATTCCCACCTCGCTGAGACACGGTTGCGTCCAGCTGGTTGGACCCTAGGCTACCGTCCATATGGCTGTTGGTCTCATCCCACCCGTCTAGCTGAGTTGAGTAATGTGAGAGGCTGAGAACCCTGGCTATTTGGCTTGTCGATGTTGCAGGCTCAGGTGGAGTTGTTTTAAACTAGAATTGTGTAAATTATCTTTGTCTTGATTGCATCTAATATTTCAGTACTTATCTTTTCTTTTACTTTATTATTTATATTTTATTTTATCTTTATTTACATCTTTTATTATTGACATCATCATGACTTATATATATATATATATATTACATATTCTTTTATCTTAGCTCCTATTAGACTTTTTCTAAAACAAATGTAAAAGAAATGTGAAAGAGCCTTTGTATCACACTTCCTTTGTACTAGTGGCATGTTTGGTTTATGGTGAATGCTGCATTAAGTAAGAGGAGTGTAGATGATTTTTTCTCTCTTTTTTATGTTAATATAATATTTAATCACTCTTTTTTATGCCAGTCTAATATTTATTCATGCTAATATAATTTTTAATCACTTTAATAATTAGAAGATATTAACTATTATATTAGCCTGGAAAAGAAAGAAAAAGAATTCTTTATACTTTACAACCCTTTTCCTTGTTTATATATAAAAAAGGTTCAAAAGTCACTTTTACACATATTTTTATTTAATATGACTTTTAATTGCATGTATTGATTTTATTTTTTTACATTATTATTTCTATTTTAAAAAATTATTTATTTTATTGTTATTTACTTTATTACTTTCATTATTTCTTATATGATTAAAGTTAAGGGCATTTGTAGATATACTTATTTTTTAAAGTAGTACTATAAGTACAATTTTTTTAATTTATAAATATATCAATTAATATTTTAAAAACATGCCTGCAATTACGGATAGACTATTTTAATATATCATCTTTCCTTGTATAGATCTCTTACAAATCCAACTTTTAACTCCTTACTGTTATCTCTTTCAAGCATCTCCTATATTTTTATCCCTGTTGAGAACTTCTCCTCTTCATGTCTCTTGGTGTGACTCTGCACATGGATATGGAATGGGTTTTTGCAATCATTTTTAGAGTTAGATTTCACACAATAGAAATAGTCAATTTCATTAGACCCTGCTACCTCTATAGCATAGACATTCTTGCGTTTGAAAATAAATTATTGGACGTTTAAGTGGGTCACGCGGACAGCCGTGTATGAACCATGGTGGCGTGACAGAGTAGAAAGAGGCTCATTTAAAAGTGGTGAGTTTCACTTCAGGAATGCACGTACGCTTGGGCCTTAAAAATCATAAAATAAGTTCAAGAGGAGAACTACTCTGTTTTTACTTTAATTGTTTACAGAAATCGGAGCACTGTCAATGCATGCAGAGAGATATATTATAAATGAGATTTTTCTGGGTATCTTTCATCCAAGTGGGCCCCACAATCTGGACGGTCCGGATCAGCATTGTGTAGCCCCATTAAAACCGAGTAAGAGTTTAATACATCATATAAGACTATAGATAATTTCTAAGTTAAATTAGTTTAAGAAACGCTGCCTATTGATAATTTCTAGGAAATTACTTGAAAAAGAATAAGAAGGTATGAGCAACACCAGACTTAGGGCCTGTTTGACCTGGCGGTGGCTTTTAAGCACTTACAGGAAGCGCGTTTGCACGTAGAGCTTTTGGGAAAAGCTCCAAATCCGAGCT
>JAYJMB010088765.1:0-18904 GCA_036873735.1 Pouteria campechiana | reverse complement strand
CTATATTTCTTGGCTCATCAAGTTTTTGGCGCCGTTGCCGGGGACAGATGGAAGCCATCAAGTTTTTGGCCATCACTTACACTTAAATATATCATCAAATCACTGATTACACTGCTGATTGCATCATTACCCAACTTCCCAACTGTTGAAAATTTCAAAAAGCTGTTTAAGTAAGAATTCATTGTAGAAATGATATTAAATGTATTGGTCGTCAATATAAGCAACTTACCTCTTAATTTCTCCACTTGATTTGCAGCTGACTGAGTTGGGTCTTCAAACCCTAATTTTCCAGTGATTGTAGATGGCTCCACATAGTTCCAAAGGTGTCTTTCTTTAGGTTGGATTGTTGCAAAATGTTGGGAAGTCAATCTAATGTTAGTCTAGGTCTATTTTCTATAATCTCTACTGGGTTTTGGAGCATGGGAGATATCATAAATGGCTGGAAATGGCCCTTTTGCAAGTCTTATGGTAGAGGTGGAGTACCATAACCTCTCCCATTATGATGCTCTGGCAGTGTGCTAAAGACCGTGCATGGGCGGTCCAAGTTTGCTGCTCTACATCATGTTCTACTGCCAAACTCATTACCAATCACCCAGACCCCCAATGCACCACCCATATTCACTCTAATTTACTATGTTTGGAGATAATCATCATGCACCTACACATTGGTGCCAGCCATGTTAGACTGCCAACTATATCAATCGATTACAAAATTTTTTGGGGCCTCACAACTTCTGGCGCATTCTAAATGTTATTTCAGAATTTTGACTAACTTCTGAAGCATTTTAATTTATATTTATGAATGACCTTAGGCATCTTAATGTGACCAATAACATTATATTAGGATTAAATCATATAATATTCATTTCATGTGCATGGATCTAGTACACCAAGTTCTCTTTTAATTTTACAGAATCTATTTTCTAGAAGTGGTTTTGTAAAAATGTCTGTTAACTGATTTTTAGTTGGTACATATTCTAACTAAATGTCATGGTTTTGTACATGATATCTAATGAAGTGATGTCTGATTTCTATGTGTTTAGTTTTGGAATGTAATACTGGATTTTTTGTCAGATTTATTACACTTGTATTGTCACATCTAATAGAAGTATCAACATATTTTAAACCATAATCATTCAATTACTATTTCATCCACAAAATCTATGCACAACAACTACCTTCAACTAAATATTCAGCTTCAGTAGTTAATAAAGTAACAAATGTTTGTTTCTTGGACCTTGGTATGATCATACGTCTAACAAATAGACATGATCATGAGGTACTCTTTCAATCTACCTTGCATCCTACAAAATTTGAGTTAGAGTATCCTATTGATTCAAAGTTTGAACCTTTTGGACACCATAGTCTAAGATTTAGAGTATCTAAAAGGTATCTAAATATTCTTTTAATAGTAATTAGATGTGATTCTTTAGGATCTGACTAAAATCGTGCACACATGCAGATACTAGATATAATATCTGGTCTACTTATAGTTAAATATAAAAGTGATTCTATCATGCTTCTATAGAATTTTTGATAAATAAATTTATAATATCTGGTCTACTTATAGTTAAACATAAAAGTGATTCTATCACGCTTTTATAGAATTTTTGATAAATAAATTTGCTGTTTCAGCCTTATCCATTTTAATGGATGTGCTCATTGGTGTGGCTAATGGTTTTCCTTCATCTAAATCAAATTTCTTGAGTAATTCTTTAGTGTATTTGCCTCCAAGAAGAAGTTCATCTCACCCATTAAACTCATCTCAAATTCTCCCTGCGTTACTTTAGAGAAGTCTTGACATAATTTATCATTAGTTGCCCCAAATATAATATCATCCACATAAAGTTGAACAATTAGCATATTACTTTTGTCATGCTTAATGAAGAGTGTGGTGTCTACTTTACCTCTAGTAAATCCTTTTTCTATTAAGAATTTACTTAATCTCTCATACCATACTCTAAGAGCTTATTTTAATCCATAGAGAGCTTTCTTGAGTTTGAAAACATGGTTTGGATCATCAGGATCTTCAAACCAAGGAGGTTGTTCTACACAAACCTCTTCATTAATAAAACCATTTAGAAATGCACTTTCAACATCGATTTGATAAAGCTTGAAATTTATGAAAGATGCAAATGCTAGTAATATTCTAATAGCTTCAATTTTGGCAATGAGAGCATATGATTCTTTAAAGTCTAATTCTTCTTCTTGATAGTATCCTTTTGCTACTAATCTTACTTTATTTCTTATTACTATACCAAATTCATCTAATTTATTCCTAAAAAATCCATTTAGTTCTTATAACAGATTGATGGTTGGGTCTTGGAACAAGTGTCCACACATTATTATATTTGAATTGATCTAATTTTTCTTGCATAGCTATAATCCAGTTTTCATCTTCTAAAGCTTGATCTATGAAAGTTAGTTCTGTTGAGATTATTGTATATTTTGATGACAAAAAGACTTGTCTTAAGACTTAATTTTGCTAATGATGCTTCTAGTATAGGAAATTTGAAATGTAGAAAGATTGCTTGAAATATGTGTACTTTATTAGGATATCATTTATGCAAGCATATACATCTTGATATTTGAATGAAAAAGAATGAGTGTTTAGATGAGTTTATAAAAACAAATCATGATTCAAAATGCATATCCATGCTTTATACTTATAAAAAATTTGTATGGATAATTATATTATGATTTAGAATAGAAAATATAATGAAAAATGTCAAGTTAATAATGTGGCAAAAGTGCAAAAATTTCCAAGTGCAGGTTCGCTGCTACAGTAATTTTAAAAATGCTATAGTATTGCTACAATGCCAGACGAAGTTTGTCTAAGATGAAGTGGAAGATAAAGTTTGTCTAAGACAAAGTTCAAATTAGCAGATGAAGTAATAGATGAATTGCTACAGTAATTTGCTACAGTAACCTACTACAGTACTAATAGACAAATTAATTCGTATGCTACTTACTTCAGACAAATTAATAGACAAAGTAATGCTACAATGATTTGCTAAAGTAACTCTGCTACAATACCAACAAAAAGATATTCATTTAATACTTACTTTAGATAAATTAACAGACGAAGTGCTATAGTAACTTGCTGTAGTGAAAATTTACCATTTTTAAATATAAAAAATTCAACACTCTACAGCAACTATATCTTGCAATAATATTCTTCCATGCAGTCCACAACCTTTCTGGATTGTAAAAGTAGACAATCCATTGAAGGAGAATGAAATGCTTAAAGGTTATAAGTGCTAAACAAGAATCAAACATCAAGAACCATTCAAATCTCCAAGCAAAGGACTATAGATATTTGTATAACCATCTGCAACATATCAAAAAGTTTGAGTTACAAAGATTTTGAACTCAAAGATGTCAATCTGAATACTCTACTCAAAATCTCATACTATCTCAAGAAACAATAAAAAGGTAGCATATGGAAGAAGAAGTTTAAAGAGAAAAACATATTTGTCTGAAAATGAAGAAGCCCAAATTTGTCTAAAATCAACTTAGACAAAGTAGGAGATGAAGAGACTTTGTCCAGCTAGAAAGAGACTTTGTCTGATATTAACTTCAGACAAATGCGATAATGCACTGATCAAAGTAGAGCAGCTAAGTTTTTCATAATTTATTAGCTTCTTTCCAAAATTATGAATAGAGTTAGAGTTGCAGCACCTCCTCATTTGTTAGTTGCCTGAACTAGCTATTCACCTTCTTCTATGTCAACGTCAGTGCTATAGAATGACTTTAAGCATATGAGAATTAATTAGAAGATGACATTTTCAAATAGGAGATTTTTAGAATGGTATTCTACACTTATTCCTGCTCATCTACCTTCATCTCTGCATTCATTGAAGATCATCTTCCTCCAATGGTTAAGTTTCAAGAAAGCTATTTAAGGAGAAAACGTGAGATGATTCAAAGTGGTGAAGGAATACTTTTCAAATGAGCTAAACCTTATACAAATCCATCCACCTATGGCCACAAGCTGAACCTTTAGTTATCTTTAATGAGCTTTAACCTTTAAATCATTATGACCATTCTAGGAAGAATTTTTTTGTATTACATAGAGCTACTAAAGGATCACATCTTCCCCTATACATCATTGTCACATTTGTAAAAGTGTATTAGTTTTTTGGTTAATTTGAAAACTAGAGAGTTGTTGGTGAGCTCTAGAAAACCAACAAGTTTGCTAGTGATCTTCGAAACTAGTAAGTTTCTTGGTGAGCTCATGAAAATTAAAGGACTACTGGGAGCACTATGTTTATGCCCCCTGGAGTTGGAATCCAGAAGAGTATTGAGAATACTATTTACATCCCCTGGAGTTGAAATCCAAAAGAGTGCTAGGAGCACTTTTATATTTCCATTATATGGGATATAGTGGAACCCAAGGCACAAGAAGAGTGTGCTCTTGGAAGAGTGGATGTAGGAAAGGGGGTTCCCAAACCACTATAAAAATTGTGTTGTTTGTCTATGCTTGTTTATTTGTATGATTACTTTACTTTCCTTGCACATTACTGCTTTATCATTTATATCATACTATATTGCACACAAGAATACAAAAGGGGATATTGGTTAAATAGGGGACAAGCAAGAAATTTTTATGGGAACCAAGTTCCCATAGCTATCCTATGGGAACCAACAGGTTCTAGGTGAGAAATGAAATCAAAATTACCACATATTCGATTATATGAAGATCTAATTCTCACTCTATCATAAATATCACCAATTACTTGGTTTTCAGGATGATCATGTAGGAATCCTCAATCTTTGGAAAAGAAATTGTTACCTTCATTATTTACCTCATTGATGGATGGTCCATCGTCTATTTCTTCTTTATCTTTTTATGTTTTTGATTATGAAGAATCTTCGTCTTCATCTCGCATTTTCATTTTCTCCACAGATGTTATGAGTTATCCTATCTCATCATCAAAATCACTTATCTTTCTAGAGGGGTTAGTACTTTCATTAAATTTTACGTGAATAGATTCCTCTATTGTTCTATTTTTCAGATTATAGACTCTAAATGCCTTGCTAACAATGGAATAACTAACAAAAATGCCTTCATCAGATTTACTATCAAATGTACTATGGTTTTCCTTCCCATTATTAAGAATAAAACATTTGCAATCAAATGTGTGGAAATGAGAAATATTTGGCTCTCTGCCATAATATAATTCAAATAGAGTTTTGTTAAGTATAGATCTAACAAATATTTTGTTAATAATGTAGAATGAATCATATTCACTCAACATTGTCCTTGCCATTTCTTGCAAGGATCTATTTTTCCTTCAACTTTACTATTTTTCCTTTCAGCTACTTCATTTTGCTAAGGAGTCCTTGGTGTAGAGAATGTGTGCAAAATTCCATTGCTTTCACATAAAGTAGTGAATTTCTGGTTTTCAAATTCTCCACCATGATCACTTCTTATGGATACTATATGGGAATCTTGTTCATTCTGTACATGCTTGGTAAATGTTTTAAAGAATGAACCACATGTGTAGTAATTGAAGTGGTTTGGTTGTATATACTTCTTTGTTAGATTTGAATGATTCTCTAACTTACCTTTCTTTTAAGCAAGTATCACACAATTCATTTTGGTCAAACTTTAGTTTGGGTAGGCCAACAACAAGATTTTTGTTATATAGTTTTTCAATCATGAATTTGTTGGCATATCTTAGTCTTTTATGTACAATAAGGATTCTTCATTATTTACAACGAGTCGTTTAACTTGGATATCACTTAAATCTACTAAATACACATTACCACATCTTTTACCAAGTACTACAATGAAATTTGAACTATCTATTATAGAACATATATGTGATTCAAACATAACCTTTTATGCATTATCACAAAATTGACTAACACTTATGAGATTGTATTTTAATCCTTCTATTAGTAAAACATTTGAAATAGTGATAGAGGGAGATTGGATGATCTTACCAATCCCAACCACTCTACCTTTTCCATTATCTCCAAATGTAATTGTTCTTCCATTTTTAGCTTTTAATTCTATGAACAACTCATTATCTCGTATCATGTGTCTTGAGCAACCACTATCAATATACCATTTGCTACTCCTTGTGGCTCTTAAGCACAACTATAAAAATAAGGTCAAGCTATAATTTTTGGCACCCATTTAGGAATGGGTCCAAGTGGGTTAGTAGTAAAATATTTTGGCACCCATTGCTTTTTACTTGCTACTAATTTATTATCTTAAGATATTGATGTATTTATTATGTTAGCAACAGTTTTTGCTACCCAAATCAGGTTCTATTTGGGTTCTAATTTTCTTTTATGATTGCTACTTTTCTTTCTTTGGTTTTTTCTACTTTTCTTCTTTGCCTTTATTTTAAATAATGTAGAAGTCAATATTTTTCTAAGGGCATGATTTTTAGATTTTGTTTGCTCAAGTTCTATGTTAGAGTTTTGGTTAGTTTTGAGTTGAGTATTTTCTTGTCTTAATTTAGAATATTCATAGATTGTTCTTTCTACTACTCTTTTTGTTTCTTTGTATTTGACTTTTAAGGTTTTGAAATCTGAATATAACTCATCTAATAATTCTTCTAAATCAGAAATTTCAGCTTTTGAATTTACCTTATCTTCATGGATTTATGATGCACTTGTTGATTTCTCTCTTTGGAGTTGAGTGAAATGAATTGAGCTTCATTTTCTTTTTCTGTTTCAATCGAGCTTTCTTGCACCATGTTTTTTAGCATTTCCCATGTAGCTATCACTTTCTTCTTCTTTTCAAATTTTCTCTTGTGAGCGATATTCTTTTTATCAAAGTAGGAATTATACCTTTTCTTCTTGTCTCCTTTTTGTATATCTAGTTCTGGATAGTCAAATCTCATGTGCCAAAACTTGTTGCAACTGTAACATATTGGAATCGCTTTTTCTTTTCTTTGTTCTTATTGTTGTTGTTTTTGAAGTTGTTTCCAAATTTCTTCTTTCTGATCATATTTTTGAATCTTCTGGTTATCATTGCCATATCCTCATCATCTGCACTCACTGAGGCTTCTTTTAAAGATTCTTCATTCTCTAAATCAGCTTGTAAAGCAATCTTCTTGCCTTGAATTCACTTGGAACCTTTTGCTTCATTAAGACTTCATGAGTCATACGTGATCCCATGAGTTCTGTCACTGTCATTTTATCTAGATCTTTTGCTTCCTAGATAATAGTCACTTTAGGCATCCAAAATCTAGGTAGAGATCTCAAAATCTTTTTAACTAACTTGGGTACTTCATATTTCTCTCCAAGCTTTTCAATCCATTGGTATTTTTTGAAACCTTTCAAATATTTCAAAGATGGTTTCTGATTCTTTCATGGATAAGGCTTTATATTCCTACACTAGAATATTAATCTTAGTTTCTTTTACTTGATTTTTCCTTTATATGCTACCTAAAGTTTAGCCCAGATTTCTTTGGTTGAGTCATAGGCAAAAATCTTTTCAAATTCAGATGAAGATGGTACATAGTAGAGATAATTTTTTGCCTTAGCATCGTGTTCTACTATTTGAATATTTTCTTCTGTATATTTATCTTCTATGTTTGCAATATTCTTTCCATTCTTAACTACAAGCCACAACTGATAATCTACGGCAATCAAGAAAGTTTGTATCATCATCTTTCAATACCCATAATTGGTTCCATCAAAAAGTGGAGGTCTGAAAGTGGATTGAGATGTATTGTGGAACATATTGGCCATTTGAATATCTTCACAAGTTAATATACTAGTAATTGAAAATTAACTAGTAAAGCCTTCTCTGATACCACTTGTTGGTCCCTAACTTGATGGTAGCTCAAGAGGGAGGGGGGTGAATTGATCTTCCAAAAATTTTGGCCAATAACTTGAGAGATGTGCTTCAAATAAAAGAAAGAATGACTCACAACACATATAATATTTTATAGTGGTTCAGCCTTTCCTGGGTTCCTATTTCACTTCTTTGAGTTAGTCTCCTTTACTGAGCTCAGGTTCCACTAAAACACTTGTTGGTTTTACATGATCACCAACAACTTACTGGTTTTCCAAGCTTACCAAAAATGTTTACACATTAGTTTCCAAGCTCACTAACTAACTTATATATGTTGGTTTCCAAGCTTACTAATTAACTTACTAGTTTTTCAAAGCTAGCCAGAAACTTTTACAAACTGTTGGTTTCATAGAGCTTAGCAACTAACTCACTTGGTTTTCCAAATGGAATGTACAAAATAATGTCTTTTACTTAAGCAGACATGTACAAAAATTAAAACTCTATTAAATGAACAAAGTATGCAAAGAGATCAAATTCAAACTCCCTTTGCAGTTGACATAGATCTAGCTTTGAAGGCTTTGAATGTTTTGGCAGTGTTGTAGTAGTTGGAGTTGAATGATGGAAGATTGTGAATGCTCTTCTTGGATCAAATAATTTTCAGTGTGTTCTTTGATTATATTTAAGTGTCACCTTAATTATCTTTATATAGGATTTGAAAAAATTTAGTCATTGCAACCTTTGACATCGTTTTGTTAGGCAGGGTTCGTAACAACTTTTGTATTTTGTTAGGGATCAAAAATTCTAAGTAGAGTGCCTAGAACTATTGGCATTCGATTTATATCTTAACAGAAATTCTAAAGTGGTTCTTAAGAATTTTTGTGAGAAGAAAGTTTTTGGTAGTATCCTCTTCAGAATATCTGTGCTTTGTCTTATTCTTCAATGGTTATATTTTAAGTTTCTAAATAACTTCTAAGTGGCTTCTAATTTACCTATGAAACTTAGATTTTGCTTCTATATTTCTTCATTGACTCATGCCTTCTTGAAAACACCTTTGAGAATGCTTCTAATTTTCTTCTAAGTTGTTTCTCTATAGTGTGTTAACATTTCTGCATTGCTTCTGAGTAATGTATCAATGTTCTACACTACTTCTGTGTAATGTGACAACATTCTGAGTTGCTTCTGTAATGTCGAAGTTTCTTCTGGGTTAATTCTATGTGCTTTGATATTGCTTCAAGTGTTCTTCTAAAAACTTCTAAGTGCAAGAAGTTCCTCTAAGATTGCTTCTATTATTTTTCTAAAGAACTTCTAAGTATAGAAACTTTTTATGTTTTACTTCTAACGTGCTTCTGTAATTCTGAGAAAACTTCTGTTTTGTCTTTTGATGTTTGATATTGCTACATTTTGATTCTGAGGAAGTTTTGATTTGCATTTGGCATCGTTCTGAGTTACGTCTGGTAACTTATGATGCTTCTAAGTTTTCTATTTTGTTTCTAATGTTATTCTGAAGTACTACTGTGTAACTTCTAAATAAATTTTGATTTGATTCTTGATTTCTTCTTAACTTTTAACTTTTATGCCAAGCATCTAAATAGATTCGGATTTACTTCTCAGTGATTTTTGAGCATCTTTTTATTTGAGCATTCCTTTTGTATATCTTTCTTTGAAGGGTTAATGTAATAATTTTACAATCAACACCTTTTATTTCTTATAGTTATTTTCCTTAATCTGTTTTGATATTTAATACTGCAACACTTGAAAAGTAATTTGTTAGTACCTTAATTCTTCTCTCATTTGTTTGTTCATCATCACAACTAAGTTGTTTAATCTCATTCATCATCAAAATCAAGCTTAGTAAAGGGGTTAAACATAACAAGAGAGGCAATGGTGAACAGTGAATTTTGGCCTTTTTATATGCTCCAGCCCTTCTTCTTCCCCCGTTCATGCACTCAATGTCCCTACCCCCTTCATACCCCATTTTCTTTCCATTTTACTAAGAAAATAGCCTTGTGTAGGCATGCACTCAATCAACTATGCATTTGAGCCCAAGTTTCATCTGGTTGAATAGCGAAAGAAGTGAAGAAATCGTGTTTAGCTACAATTCATGGAAGATTCTTGAAGAATTGAGGTTGGATCTTCGTTTAAGGAAGCAACATTCGAATTCGAAGGTAAACCTCTTTGCCCCAACTAATTTAATGATTTTGTTCTGTTAGGGTTCTATGTAATTGGCATGTAATTGTTGAGGGTTTCACGGGGAAACTAATTGATTAGTGAATTCCAATGTTTTTGAATGAATTGGGCATTCGAAATTCGATTATGTTGTTAAATAGCAACCTAATTAACTATTATAAAAATGGAAATTTGTGTGCAGGGTGTTTAAGTAGTGAATTAAGTTAGTTACTGGTTTAATTACATTATTTTTATAGTTAATTAACTATAAATTGTGTTGTATGATGGGTGTGTATTGCTAGAAATGAAATCCCCTTGAATCCTTTATTGAAATGTTATGATCGAAGCAATGCATATGAAATGTTCAATGAAATGCCCAAATGAGTAGTTAATTATGTGTAAAGGGTTTGAATTCAACTCTTGTTGGTTCTCATAGGATGGCTTAACCCAAGAGGGGAGGAGTGAATTGAGTTTATAAAAATTGTTGCTTAACCCTTGTTAGACCAAAATTTCTCTTTTCTTGCTTATGTGGAATGCAATAAATAATGAAACAATAACACACAAAGAAAGTAAAGTAATCACAGATATCATACCCAAAGACACACACAAATAATATAATTTTTTTATAGTGGTTCAGGCAACTATCATTACTCACTCTTCCAAGAGCACACTCTCCTTGTGCCTTGGGTTTAACTATCTCATATAATGGAAATACTATCTAGTTTCCTGAGCTCACCAGAAACTCACTGGTTTCAAAGATCACTAGCAAACGTGATGGTTCTTCCCAAGCTCACCACCAACTCATAGGTTTCTAAGCTCACCAGCAAACTTCTACTCTGATTTTCCCGAGCTTACTAGAAACTCGTTGGTTTCCAAGATGTCACAGCCCCACCAAGGGCCTATGAGTTTTCACATTACCCTGTAATTTCTCCATTTTTAAGGGAAATATTTTTCCATAAATCCTGAAATATGAGGATCTAACCTTATGCTATCATGTATCATATAACACTATAAGTTCAAGAACCATAAAATGATAACATAAATGAAAAAACATACTTACAACTGTCCAAGACCATAGTCACACCATGATGGAAATAGGCATAACTGGAAGCATCCAAATCCATTCCCAATATCATACATTTTTTATTACTATGACATGCTGATACATCTAATTATACATCATTTGAAATCTTTTAAATACTATTATATAATTACACTATGGGATGAAAATCTCAATTCATCATACTACAAGAAGTCATCTTCACATCTTGCTCACTAACCCCAACCCATAGTGGGCTTCTTTGTCTAGCTTGCCAGCTAAAAAAAATAAGAATAAGAAGGCATGAGTCAAGGCAAACTCAGTAAGTAGGCTGTATAGAATGCAATAGTAAAATAATAGCAGCATGTTCGAAATTAGAACATGAATAAATATATAATAACGTAATCATGAGAATATACTCATGAGGGTCAAGTCCGAATCATTCGATATACGTTCTATATTATTTTATCATATTACTTTCATAAATCAAACATAATATTTATCAAGTTTAGGTCACTTTGATATTTCATATCATAATAGTGCCATGAAGGCAGTTCACATCATAACTGTACCATTCAGGCACATCATATATAATAAATATGCCATACAGGCTTAGAATAATCCATGCAAATATTATATTAAAAGAAATTCAATTATCATATCTATGCATACCATTATGGAGTATTTCTCATTCCATCAACATATACAGTTACACAATATAGTAAATAGCCTATTCTTGGAATATTTAGAATCCCCATCCATACACACACATTAGGGAATGATCACTATCCCTTCATCCACGCATCCATTTACTCAACATAGTATATAATCAAGGGATATCAATTATCCCCAAACTAGGCACCGATTACATCATATAATTAATTCATACATGTAGACATACAAGTAGCAACGAATCTCTCTCACAATTAACCATATTTGCATACAACAAATGGAATATCCACTATCCCCATCCATTCATATATGCTCATGTAAAGCATGGGATATTCGCTATCCCCATCTAGTAATACAATCAATCAGAAAAGAGAGTTTGCTTACCTTATTGAAGTACAATTTCATAAATCTTCAACTCATCTTTCCATTCAACCACTTAGCTCCCAAGTAACTTCCAATGGATCCTACATACACAACATATAATACAATTGAAATTTCATATGTCAACTTTAGTTTAGTTCCAGAAACTAGCCAATGATTTCATTATGCATGCTTTTATTTCCTTATTCCATCACATGTTCCACACTTATTTTCAAATACCTTCTATAGGATTCGTTTGCCTCCTTAAATATTATTTCATTGATCAATTTAAGTCAATTAAGCATAACTTTCAATGATCACTTAAAGGCTGCCATGGTTATGCAACCACATCTTGTTTCTGAGTGAAGTATTTTATCAAACATCTAAGGTGCATCACTTAATTCATATTATTTCAATAAGGTGTCTTAAAGGAATTCTATTTCCACTAACATACAATCATCATACAACCGGATTAGTAATTAAATACTCTTAAAGAAAAGCTAATTAGGCTCTTAATCCAACTAATTTACTGCTCATATACACTATGCACAAAATTCCTTTTACACTGTTCAATTAGGTTGTTGTCCACTTCATGAACAACAACAAAACCAGATTTCCTCATGTCTAATTTATTCCCAAAACACTATAAGCAACCAATTAATCATTTTCTCCATGAATTTAATAGCAATTCATGAAATTTCCCCAAAATCACTATTTATGAAACCCTAACTAACCAACCATTGCTAATTCTATAGGAGAAAAAAGAGCTTACCACCAAATACAAGTGTAGTCTCCACCCCATAATGAAAATCAACCTTAATTCTTCAAGAATCTCCCATGAATCTCAGTAAAACAACTTTCCCCCTCTTCCTCCACTATCCATATGGAGAGATCTTGAGATTAGATGCATAGGTGAGTGATTACAAGCCATAAAAATGTTTTTTCGTAAGTGAAATCACATAAAAATAGAATGTGGAAGGCTATGGCAGCAACCAGGGCATGAATGGGAGACAACGACATGAAAAATGAGAAATGAAATGGCATGAAGGAGCATAAATAGGATCGAATTTATGGTGCTCATGGTTCAAATTATAATTCCTCGCAAGTGTATGAACGTATAGTAGTATAGTTTACAATACAAGGGTCGATCCCACAGAGAATGGTCAAACTGACTTAATCAATTTTAGTTACAGAACTCTTCTAACCTTAATCAATCTAACTTAACCATGCTTTGATAATTAATCTGACTTATAATATTGGTGATCAAGTAATAAAATAAATTAAATCATTGCAAACAATATCATGAATGAAATATGATCATATAGCATTAATAACCAACAATCCATAACAAAGAGTATCAAAAAGGGTTACATTTTCACCCTAGAAAAAGAGAATTAGTTCATAAAAAAAACCAAAATAACTCCCTTAGACAGGATGATCTCAATGAAGAACATCTTCTCTCCTCCTTCTTTCTTACTTGCAATCTATCCTTTTTCTCTATAAGAAAAACTCTCAGAAGTCGGACTCCAAACCTTCGAAAGAACTCTCTAAACAGAAGTGAAAAGACCCCCTCAAAAACCTTAACTTTTTCCTTAAAGACCCCATAGCTACAAAATGCAAAAAATCTATGAAAAATATTGATCCACCGCTAGCACTGGCGCCAGCGGCTTGCTGTCCAGCCGTTGGTGGTAGTGAGTCCTAGTGCTAGCGGCACCAGCTTGATGACTCCTTTGCGACTTGATTTTTAGCTCATTTTTGTTTGTTTTCTTTTCCATCCTTTGAGTTTCTTCTTTTCCTTCAATTTTCTCTTCTTTTCCATCTTTAAGACACCTAAAAAATCTAAGAAATAAATATAAAATTCATCTAAAAGAAACATGGATTAGCAAATAACTAAGCATAAACATGAGTAATATGAGTGAATGAAATTCACTCATCAGGTGCTCCTAATTCTTTGTATTTTCCTCATTTTATTCCATTCTTTTTCCTCTATTTTTTAGTCATCATTTTTCATGCATAAGTATGATCAATATAAACTTCAATTATTCCCTTTTATAGCTACATGAAAATGCACAATTAGTCCTCTCACATAAATGGAACTAATGCCATTTAATCACTCCATACCTTAAATTTCATGACAATTTTCCTCATAACTTCATTTATATTTTCTCCCAAATGATAATTTAATGAAATTAAAAAAATATTCTCACTTTTAACACCCTAGGTGTTAGATAAGATCACTGACAAACTTATATAATGATGGTTTTCTAGAGCTCACCACCAACTCTCTAGTTTTCAAAGTAACCAATAAACTTACACACTTTATATAGTGTTTCAATAAAACTACAAGGAAGACTTGATCTTTTAATAGATCCTTATAGTGTAAAAGATCTTCTCTTGATGTATTGAAGAAGAAGGCCTTGAAGATTTGGAAGGTTAAAGCCCTAAAAGTTGAAACTCTTGGCCTTTGGTTGCTAGAGGATTATAAGGTTAAAGCTCAAAGAAATCATCAATATGAATGTAGCAACTCCTTCTCTCTCTTTGAAACTTCCCTTAGCTTCTCCCTAAATCACTCTTTCAAAATCTTAACCATTGGAGAAGGATGGGTTTCAAAGACAGAGGTGGTTATTCAGCTTTGAATGTAGAAGAATGCTGAGATTTACTGCAATTGCAATGTTCTTCTTTTTGGATTGGCTTTTTATAGCTAGAAACCTTGCAACGCCATATATTTCCTAAAAGTAAGAGTCCAAATGAAGTTTATTGTCAGTCACATTTCTATTAATTTTGGATGAAGGCATGACTTTTAATTGTCTACATTCTTTTGGAGTTAATCTCAGATGAATTTTCCCTTTGGTTCATGTGTCCCAGTTGAAGCTTCTTCTCTTGGCATTTGTCCGAAGTTAGTATCAGACAAACTTTGATGGCGGGGATGAAGTCGGACTTGGATTCGGATGAATTTTGCCTTTGTTTTTCCTCTTCTCATTCAAAAACGTTGGACGAACTCTTTTTACTCTACATTTGTCTGAGGTTAATTTCAGACAAAGTTCATCTTTGACTTTATTAGTTAGATGAAGGTCCTTCTTCTTAGGCACATTTGTCCGAATTCTTGGTGATTCAGACCAAGTTGCTCTTCAGCTTAGTCTCAGACAAACTTTGGCTTGGTTGTTCTAAATTGTTCAAAGTTATATTTTTTGGACAACGATATCTACTTCTCGACCTTGGCTTTGTCTTGAACTTACTTTTGCCTTTGTTTTTGCATTTGTATGAAAAAGTCTCCTTAGACTAAATTAGATTTCAGACAAATCAATCTCCTTGTAGCACATTTTCAAGCGTCTATTTCTTTCTCATTTTTTTGAAATGCATTCTTCAATTTAATCCTTCTGAAGTGCAGTAGAGAGTTGGAGCAAATGGTTGCAAACCTATTGTTAAAATTTTTTGCACTTGCCACATTGTTAGTTTTGAAATATATTAAATATATTCATCCACATGTAATTTTCATAACATTGATAAGTAGACTGAATTTGTAAAGATAAGTTCATTAATCACACATATTTTATCCTTATCCTGATATGATAAGCAAGGATGAATGCGGGCATGAATCAAGACAGTTTTTGTCACACCTTGCCTAGAGAGGTCTTTGTTTTTTCATATTACCCAAAATTTCCTCATTTTTAAGGAAAATAATTTGCTAAAAATCCAGCAAAGTCTAGCTTAAAATATAAAGATCTATGCCTATGTATTTATTAGTCATATAAAATCATAATTTTGATAACTATGAATTCCTAACATAAACTATAAAACACACTGTAACACCTGGTGGTGTTAAATTATCAATTATTATTGAAAAGCTATGATTTTGCATTTTATACAGTGAGTAAATGGAAATCTTAATTTGGAGTATGAGAATTTGTGAAATTCAAGATGAAAATGGTGCATGCTGAATTTAATATGCACATGTGAAAATAATGCTATGATTAAATTACAGTTTATAAACCCAAATGTTGGGTATTTTGATGATTAATTAATGAAAAAATTATTATTTTACTACATGAGAAAATGCATGAGAAGTTTAGAAAATTTTGTGACATGATGCATAATTATGATGCCTTGAATTTTTCCGTGGGGAAATTTTTTACATTAAATGTATTTGAGGAATGACACATGAGGATATATGAGAAATTGGAAGAAAATGCATAGAAATTTAAAACAATGTGACCATGATGAGTGTGGATAGTAAATAATAGCCAAAATGCATTAGTTATGGACATTAGGCTGTAAAACGGGTGAAGAGCAATTGTTTGTTCATAATCCAACATGCATCGCCGGAGCACCAAAGGGGGGGGGGGGAGAGTTTTATATGCTCCATCACCCTTCCTATTTAGCTTCATTTTCATTTTTGAACCTGCCTCTTCAAAACCTTTTCTTCATCAAGATTTCATCAAAAATCATGAGGGGAGGTTGTCCTATACTAATACAGCCATTAATTATAATAAATATTTAGTTAAAAATCATGCATTAGAGTAGTAAAGTGAGAGAGAAAACTTGGAAAAGTTGGCAAGGGAGCCTCTTGCGGTGATTTGATGGAAGATGGATTTATGGCAGCAAGTGATTCCCTTATGTTAATCTTTGATTTTTGCTTTGATTAGGGATGATTTTGAAACCCTAAGCGTATTAGGGTTTGGAAACTAGTGAATTATATGGGGATTTTCATGTAAAATTGAAAAGGAAGTTTGATTCCTATGATTATGCATAAACTGGACACAAGAAACTTGTGTAAATGACCTTTCATGGATAAGACTATTATGTCACAACCTTGGTGTTGGAATTATGGTGAATCCATGAGTTAGATAGAGGATCTGTGGCATTTTAACTTGTTAGATTAGTTAATGAGATCAATTTTGATGTTAGGCATGAAGAATCATAAAAGTATAATTTTAGTAGGAAATCTACTTACTGCACTTTGCTAGAAATAGAGAATTTGTGTTATGCACACTAAATATTTGATGAAATGACCATATGCAAAGTAAAGTGCATGAGTATGATTTACCTACAGTTTATGTGTTCAATAATGGGGCAGTAAATAGACTATTTATGTTATGCTTAGGCAGGTCATTGCATGTATACTGAGATTAGGATATGATTGAATGAAACTTTTATGACTGGCTTGAGTTATGTATGGAATTCAATTGAATTGTATATATTGTATAGGGTTTAATATACCCAAAGTAAGATCAAGTTGGGGACTAGAAAGCATAAAGTAGGATTACTTCTACATAGGTAAGTAAGTTTATGTTACTTAAGTAATTGGGATAAATTATTGATAGATATATGTTCACACATGTAAATTGTATTGATATATGTCATAAACACAAATTGTATCATACCTATAGTTTGGAACTAAGTTAAGTTCTATTTTCTAGTATGATTCAAGGAGATAACTTGGGTAAGTCTAATGTTATATGATGAGATAATATGCCTAACCCAAGATAGGTTAACTTGGAAATTGAATCAGATTATGGAAGCTTATACAAATTGAGCAACATGAAATGCATATTAGGAAAGGTTAGTGGCATGCTAAAAGACATAAATTAGAGCTTAAACATAACATTTAAACTTAACAAAGGAAGTAGTAAAGAAAGGTTGTGAGCAAGAAAGGAAGTTAGAGTGTAAAAAGGAGTCAGTGAATTAAATACCTCAGCACTCAAATTAAATGCCGCAATGCTCACTTCATGATGAATAGTAACCCATAGGCAAGAAATCAAATGTTGAAGCATTTAAATCAAATCCTGCAGCATTCAAATTGAATGCCGCAATGCTCAATTGTTGTGAACAATAATTTGTAGGCAAGAAAGTTGAATGCCTCAGCATTTAAATCAGATGCTGTAGCATTTAAATTATAGAAAGTTGAATGCCTCAGCATTTAAACCAGGTGGCACAACATATGATTTGCTGTGAATATTAAAAAAAATTGATTTTTTTTGTATTTTGTTAATTTTTCCAAATTAGGTTTAATTATGATCTTTATGCTATTTAGAAGGTGTATTTTGTTAAGATATCATAGAAAAATATGGAAATAATTCAAGGAAGATTGTATTATGATAATTATTTGAATCACATAAGAATTTGGTAGATAAGATAGGTGTATTTAGTCTTGATGATTTAGTGAAGGTGAAATTAAATATGATTTGATTGGGAAGTGAATGCATGTTTAGATAATGGCTATGGTCATGACTATAAGTAAATGGAACTTTTTATGTGTATAGGACCAATGGAGAATAGAGGAAAAGCTATGAAATTTGAAAAGTTATGAAGAGGCTCTTTATGAAGGTAAGTAGGCTTGTTTTGTGTTCGTTGGCTGTATGGATGGGGATAAAGATTATCCCATTTGTGTATATATATATGTGGTTTACATGAGCAAGGGGATATTGATTTTCCCCTGGTTACTTGGTAACATGCTATGTGATATAAAGAGTTTGTGACTATGCTTGCATGACTAATGGGAATGGATATGTTCCCATGGTGATGTTGTGTAGTTATTTGTTTAAATTATGAATTATGTTGTTTATATGTTGAATATATGTTTAGTGGATGGGTTGAAATTGTATGCCCTATGAATGACAAAATAATAAGGATAGGGAATAACCCTTATTCCTAATCATTCTTATTCTTGTGTCTGGATGTCTGAGATCATGATGATCTTGTGATTTTGCCTGACTAAGGAATGTTATACTATTGCTATGTGTTGATTGATGTGGAATACTATATAATGTTCCTTTATTAAATACCAATGTTTCTTTCGATTAGCCTACGTACTGAGTTACTCGGACTCGTTGATGAGAATGCAAAATGTCATATTTTATTCTCCTAATACTCCATCTTTTGCACCTATTTGATTCCTAAATATACTC
>JAYJMB010088764.1:0-18905 GCA_036873735.1 Pouteria campechiana | reverse complement strand
AGGTGTGACGCGTTTTAAAACCGTGCGGGCGTGTGCCCAAAGCGGACAATATCACACTGGAGCCCCGGGTTGTTACACCTACTTATGCTAAATTCTTTAAGAAACTAACTGCAAGGAAGCGTAAGTATGAGCCTTATGAGAAAGTAATTATTTTAGAAGTAGCCAATGCAGTGTTGCAAAAAAAAATTTCCCATGAAACTAAAGGGTCTAGGTAGTTTTAATATCTCAATTATTGTTGGAGGAACAAATAAGGTAAAAGCAATGCTAGATCTGGGAGCAAGCATAAATTTGATACCTTATTTTATTTATTTATAGTTTGGTTTAGGAGAATTGAAACCTACTACAATGTCTCTTCAGATTAAAGACAGATTAGTGAAATATCCTAAAGGCATTGTAAAGGATATTCTTGTGCAAATAGATAAATTGATTATCTTAGCTAATTTTGTGGAGATTTACATGGAAAGGCAAATGATTCTAGAGAGAAAAGTACCCATTCTTCTAGGATGCCCATTCATAGCTAAAAGTAAGACAATCATTGATGTACAAAATGGGAAGTTGAAAATGACTGTCTTAGATGAGACAATGGAATTTTCTATTTATAGTTCCCTTTCATTGCCTTTTGATCCTAGTGGTTGTTTTGAAGTTGATGATTTGGATTCATACTTATTCTATCTACTTTTGTACAATAAGATGCAAATGATAAATTGCAATTGGTGCTCAATGTGGATGGATTGGTGGAAGATAAAGAAACAATGCAGTTGAAGGAAACAATTGATAGTGCAAAGCAAGTGAAAGTTGAGGAAATCTCCCAAGAAGAGCTTAAAAAAGCCAGGCTAGAAGTGGAACATGCAATGTACACACCACCACCATTAGATTTGAAGCAATTGCCTAAGAGTTTGAAATATGTATTTCTTGGCGAAAACAATACTTTTCTAGTTATAATTGCTTTTGACTTGTCCATGGATGAGGAATGTAGGTTATTGATTATGTTGAGAGAGCACAAGGGGGCTATAGGTTGGACCTTGGCAGATATCAAGGGGATTAGCTCCACTATGTGCATGCATAAATACTTTTGGAAGAGGATACAAAGCCTTTCAGAGATGCGCAAAAGAGATTGAACCCACACATGAAGGAGACTATTAGAGTTGAGGTTATCAAACTATTGGATGCAAGTATTATTTACCCAATCTCTAAAAGTAAATGGGTAAGTCCAGTAGATGTTGTAACAGAGAAATGTGGTCTCTCTGTTGTTAAAAATGAAAATGATGAATTGGTGCCTATGACAATGACTATAGGGTGGCAAATGTGCATTGATTACATGAAGCTTAATGCAGCCACAAGAAAGGACCATTTTTCTCTCCCATTTATTGATCAAATGCTTGAAAGGTTAGTAGGTCATGCTTTCTGAATGGTTTTTCAGGTTAAAATCAGGTTCCCATTACCCCAGAATACCAGGAAAAGACTACTTTCAACTGCCCGTTTGGAACATTTGCCTATCGGAGGGTGTCTTTCGGTTTGTGCAATGCCCCTACAACCTTTCAAAGCTATATGATGTCCATCTTTTCTAACCTGATTGAAAGGTTTATTGAGGTGTTCATGGATAATTTTTTTATTTTTGGAGATTCATTTGATGATTGCCTTAGTAACTTGAGATTGTTAATAACTTGAGATTGGTACTTAAAAGATACATTGAGATGAATCTAACATTGAGTTGGAAGAAGTATCATTGTTTAGTCAAATAGGGAATTTTGCTGGGCCACATTGTTTCTAGTAAAGGAATTGAAGTGGACAAGGCAAAAATTGAATTGATTGCCAAGCTACCTCCCCCAAATTCAATTAAGGGAGTTAGAAGCTTTCTTGGCCATGCAAGCTTTTATAGATGATTTATAAAGAATTTCTCAAAAATTTCTAGACTACTTTGTAACTTGTTGGCTAAGGATATAAAATTTTATTTTGATGAGGAATGCCTTATAGCTTTCAATACTTTGAAAGAAAATTAACGTTAGCTCCAATTTCAACAGTGCCTGATTGATCATTCCTCTTAAGCTCATGTATGATGCATCAGATTTTGCTGTCGATGTTGTTCTAGGACAAAGAGTAGATAAATTACCTCATGTGACTCATTATGCAAGTAGAACTCTCAATGATGTACAATTGACCTATTACACCACTAAAAAAGAATTACTTGTAATCATTTTTACTTTAGAAAAATTTTATTCTTACTTGATTGGTTCAAAGGTAATTTTTTATTCTGATTATGCTATATTGAGATACTTGCTTACAAAGAAGGATTCCAAGCCCAGGTTGATCAGGTGGATCTTATTGTTGCAAGAGTTTGACCTAACAATCAAGTACAAGAAAAGCTGTAAGAATGTTGTAGCAGATCACTTGTCTAGGTTAGTGGAAGGGACCGATTTTGAGCAAGAGAGGGGCAAGGAGAACATTCTCATTAATGAGATCTTTCCTAACGAATAATTGTTTTCTGTAGAGGAAAGTGAACCTTGGTATGCTGATATTGTGAATTACTTAGTTAAAGGAGGTTTTAATTCTATGTTGAATTCATAGGGATGGAAGTTGCTATCTATGGCAAGGAATTATTTTTGGGAAGATCCAACCCTGTTCAAACTATGTCCAGACCGAATTACCAGATGTTGTGTGCTAGAAGAGGAGCAATAGTGTCATACATTGAGTTGTGGAGGGCATTTTGGAGGAAAGAAAACTGCTTCAAAGGTTTTTCAGTCTGATTTCTATTGGCCAACTATCTTTAAGGATGCTCATGCTTTCTGTGCGATATGTGATAGGTGTCAGCAAATAGGGAATATCAGAAAGTGAGGCGAGATGCCACTAATAGGTAATTTATTGGTTGGATTATTTGATGTGGGGGGGATTTATTTTATGGGACCGTTTCCCCCATCGAATGGTAACCTACACATTTTGCTCGCTGTGGATTATGTTTCTAATTGGATTGAGGTGATTGCCTCTAAGACTAATGATGCTAATGTAGTGCAAATATTTTTGAAAGACAGGATATTTTCCAAGTTTGGCACTCTAAGGGTCATTATTAGTGATAGGGGAACTCACTTTTTCAATAAGGTTTTTGTAGCTCTGCTTAAAAAGTACAATATTCACACCAAGTTGCAACTCCTTATCATCCACAAATGTCGGGGCAAGTTGAGGTTAGCAATCGGTAAATTAAGGTAATTTTGGAAAAGGCAGTAAACACTGCAAGAAAGGATTGGGGGATGAAGTTAAATGATGCATTTTAGGCTCACAAAACCACCTTCAGAACCCTAATCAGAATAGTCATTATAGACTTATTTTTGGGAAAGCTTGCCACTTACCAGTTGATTTGGAGCATAAAGCATATTGGGTAATTAAAAATCTGAATTTTGATTTGCAAAAGGCAGGAGAGCAGAGAAAATTGCAGCTCAATGAATTGGAAGAGCTAAGGAATGAAGCATCTGAGAATGTAAAGATTTACAAGGAACGGATGAAGAAACATTATGATGAATTCATTCACAAATGGTACATTGAGCTTAGAATGGAAGTTTTACTTTATGACTCACTTTTGTGTTTGTTTCTAGGAAAACTGCAATCTCGCTGGGTTGGTCCATTCTTAGTCAATCAGGTGTTTCTACATGGAGCTGTTGAACTAAAGAATCTAAAAGATAGCAGCACTTTCAAATTCAATGGGCACCGAGGAAAGCATTATGTTAGAAATGACTTGCAATTGCCATTAAATGAAGTCTATAATCATGAAAATCCATAAAAAGGGAAGTCATCTCACCTAGATGTTAAATACAATACTTCTTCGGAGGCAACCCAAGCTTTTGAGTTTTTCTTTTTCTTTTAGTTAATTTGAATTATTAGGAAGAATGAATTCTTGAATTAGTTTATAGGGTAGCATTAGGGTAGTTTCTTTAGCTATATTTTGAATTTTTGCAATGAATAATTTGCTCTTTTGTGTTACTGATAGGTTGAAGACTTGAAGCAAGTGAATTGGAAGCAAAACTAGTGAGGATTTAAAGCAAGGATCACATGATGTAAGTGATGCAATTGTGGAGCAAATCAGAGCGATTCAACAAAATCTTGAAAAAGGGGAGCAAAACACATGAAGCTTCAAAGCCAAGAATCATCACAATGTGCTAAAATAGAGAAGAAGCTAAAGCAAGCAGCAAGGTGGCAACAGCAATGCCCATCTGGCACTGGCAGTGATGAGGTGAGTGATAAAAAAAATTCCAAAATGAGTAGCAAGCAGAGTCGCCAGTGCCCGAAACCCAACTTAACGCCCCTACCACTTGTGCCTAGCTACTCACCTTCCCTCTCTCCAAACCCAATACCTCTCTTTCCCCCTTTCTTCTCCACACTCCAACCCCTTCTTCCCCATATCAAATCCCTCCCATTTCATCACCAATCTTACTCCATAGATCTCCCAAACACATCAATTCTTATCGATCTCTCTCATTCCCTAAATTCTCATCCACTTCTTCTCCAAGCCATCTTCCCAAGTTGGGTTCTTAATGACACTTGAGGCTTGAAGAAACAAAGGTGAAATACAATCTGTTTTACTTCAATGTATTCTTCTTAATCTTATCTTGTTATTTCCAAAAGAAGGATATGGGTTTTTGCGATGAAAAGGTGGGTTTGCATGTTGCACATGAAGTGTTTGATGAAATGCTTGAAAGAAGATTGTGTTGATTTTCGAGGTGGAATTTGTGCTATAATGTGTGTGGGTGTATATGCTTAGAGTGGTGTGAAGTTTGTGGCATTGTGAAGTTTGATCATGTTTTGAAGGTATTTGGAGTATTATTGTTGGAGGTTCATGTTGAGCTCATTATGCATTTGCATGTGCTTGGTTTGGAACTTATGAATGTGGCATGTGGGGTGAAGTTAAATTGTGCTCCTAGTGTTTATGGAATGTTTGGCTACTGATTTGTTGAATTTTCATGCTTAATGCTTCATGAATTGTTTATGGGAGTGTAGCCATGTATGAAAGATGCATTGAAATTGTGTTAAATGAGGTACTTGCTAGGTGTTTGTTGAAATGCCTAAGTAAAAGTTGCATTGAGAAAAAGCTTACTTGAGTATTCTTGGTTGTATATATGGTTCAAGTGTTGAACTAAAGTTCTTTGGTGTGATTTAGGATAAGCTAATTTGTGATTATTTATCATATTGTGCTTTAAGTGTTCTTTATTTTTAGTTTTGTCAATATACCTCCACAAAAGTCTAATACTTTTGGACCATCCAACAGACAGAGGGCGGAGTTTGAGCCCACCTTTTTCAATGAGCAAGCGGAATAGCTATACACTACAACCATTGTCAATCATGAAGGGATACAAGAGTGGGGCATCGACATAATATACTTTGATATCCAGAACAACATCATTTAGAGGCAGTGGCAGAGATTTGTGGCTCAACCTGAGCCAGCTGTAGTTTCATTAGTGAGAGAATTCTAAGCCAATGCAAGAGCACAATATGTGGTGGATCCCAGTGAGAGGAGAATTATTATGAGAGGGAAGCTAGTTTCATATGATAGGTCTTCTATTAACCGTTGTTTTGAGTTGGAAGATATAGAGGAGGATGACTATACTGCATGGCTTGAGCAAGGCCTTGATTATGATGTAGTCATCACTTGTTTGGCTAGGATGGGTAGTAGATGGAAGATGCAAAATGACAAGGTAATCAGTTTTCCACGAGGTAAGTTGAGAGCATTCCCATGAGCATGACATTATTTTATTTCTGTTAAATTGATGCCTTCTAACCTTGTTTCGGATGTAACTAAAGAAAGATCTCAACTGAACTTTGCTATCATTATATGTTTGTCTATTGATGTGGGGAGGGTGATTGAGAGTTCTATTACTTCTTTTCTGACCGAAAGGCTAATAAGAAGCCTTGGCCATCCATCCCTAATTTGTCAATTATGTCTCATGGTGGGTGTTCTTGTCAAACCACAAGAAGAACTCCAGCCACCACTCCCTCTCAATACTGATGCTGTTATGGAGTGATTGGAAAAGATTAGTGCTTTAAGCCAAAGAATGGGCCCATCATTTGCTGCCCCCAGCTCTTCCCAGCAGAGATGATCAAGGCATTCCTAGAGCAGTACGCCCACACTAGCTAGTCTATAAGACCAAATTACAGACATGCAAGATTCATTGGCAGCAACAGACAACGATGCAAATTAACTTCCTGATGGATCATGCTATGGAGATGTAATCTATGTTTTAGAATTACAACTTTTTCCAGGATGCAGACTTGGTTGTCTTTTCCACTCCTCTAGTTTTTCTACCATTCACTCCACCATCTGATGATAAAGAGTCAGATTCCTATTCTGATGATTGATCTGAAATAATTCAGGGAAGGCCTCGGTTCTAATGTTTTCTTTTCACATTGAGGACAATGTTTTGTTCAAGTGTGGGGGAGTAGTTATTTATTTTGTTTAGCTTTTGTGTTTTATCTAGAGTGCCTTGTTAGAATATTTTGTTTAAGTTTGAGTTTGTTTTCATGAAATTTATATTATGATTATTAGGATTTGCTTCCAAAAGCAATTGTGTGCCAATGTGTTGAAATTAATTAGAATATCTCTCTCTTATTAATCACTAGCATTTGATTACCATTGCATATAAGTTAGGAAGAAGGATAGGCACTCCTTGTGATCTACTGATTCTTGTACAAAATTATTTCTTAATCATGACTGATGAAAAGTTTTCATGCACATTATGTCATAATCATGCAAAGTGTATGCAAATTAGTTGACAATATTGTGAATTCATTAAATTTTTTTGATTGAAATAAGCATGTTAGAACTTGTTTGATTATCCCCCAAAGCAAAATCCTAGATAACATGTTTAGTTGGAAGTGATCTAGGCATTATTTGATCAGTTTGAGCCTTTCAAGCTAACCTAGTACATTCATGTCACTAGAGTCCCCGTTGAGCTTTACGAAAGAATGGCATGTGCAAAGCATGCAAAAAACCACCATTCAAATTTTCTTGTTTAACCTCATTATCCAATCCTATTTCACTTGAAAAACCATGTGTTACCTATTAAGAGACATATTTTTTACTTATGGTTGTTGATACGTATGAATGAAGCAAAAGAAGATAAGTTTGGGGGTGTACAAAATTGTGAATGCCATGATAGAGAAAAAAACAAGGGACAAAAGAAAAACAAGTCAAGTAAAGAAATATGTTTTGAATGGGGGGGATGACATCCCATGAATTAAAAAGAAAACAAGTTTGGGAGTGTGATAGTAATACAACTCAAAATTAAGGAAAGATAGAGAGAACCTTGAAAAAAGTTAAGAGAGTAAACAATCTTGTGCAAGTTTATTATGTCTCTTACTTTGTTGATCCTTACTTCCTTTCTTTGTTAGCTAAACAAAAGGCCCAATTACAAGCTTAGCTAAGACCTATTAATCCAAGTGAATAAGAGTTGTCTACATTAGTAGAGAGGGATTATGAAAAGCAAGCTTATGATGTGTTTTGTGAAAATCATTAGAATCATTAGTTCACATATTGTAAGTTGACAAGTATGCATGAAGCTTAAGAGTGACATAGCACACACATTCACAATTTTTACTTCATGACTGGATTGATGAAGTATGAGTTTAATGTAATTACTTTGGAATTGTTCTAACTAAATTCTGAATTATTTGTACATTTATAATTTATCTAGCATGTGTTTGATTATTTGAGAGAGAGGTTATTCTAATTGTTTCACTAGTTTGGTTGCTAATTTTGCTTGAGGACAAGCAAGGGTTTAAATTTGGGGCTATTTGATGAGTGAATTTTATTTATGTATATTTTGTATTTCATCTCACTGGAAGAGTGGAGAAAAGGAGAGAAAGCAAACAAATATGGAGCAGCAAAGCAATGAAGGAA
The DNA here is from genome assembly GCA_036873735.1 of Pouteria campechiana. Lineage (NCBI taxonomy): Eukaryota > Viridiplantae > Streptophyta > Magnoliopsida > Ericales > Sapotaceae > Pouteria > Pouteria campechiana. The sequence continues at coordinate 11,026 of JAYJMB010088764.1, read as the reverse complement.
GGCTAACACAATAGCAAGGGAGAAGAACTAAAGATACAAAGGAGCAGAATGGACATGGTGGCGGTGCCGCCGACGCCAGTGGTTGATCAAACTGTAGGTTTTATATTTTTTTAAGTTGTAGAACTGCTACATTTTTAGCCCTATTTTTGGTAGTATTTAAGGATACTTTTTAGAATTCTTGGGGAGCTTTTTGAGACGAGTTTATAGGGTTTCTTGGAGGCTACTCTTAGAGTTTTTGAGGAGAAAAGAAGGAAGATTCAAGAGAGCAAAGGCAATTCAAGAAGGCAAATTGTAGTATGATGATCATCATGAAGGGAGTTTCCTTTATTTTCTTTATGAACTAGTTCCTTTTTTTTAGGGTGAAGATGTAGCCCTTTTTGATGACCCTTGTTATTTAGATTATTGATCATTTATGCAAGTCTATATTTTTATTCATAGATATTATATCAATTATTTGATTTGTGTGATTGCTTGATCACCAATTTCATAAATCTTATTGATTGTCTATGCATGGTTAAGGTGCACACCTAACGCACAACCATGAGCTTCCTTGAATAAGAAAAGTAGAAGGTTAAGGTGTACACCTAACTCACAACCATTCTACTTGGTTCATAGTTCTTGATCGTAATGAGTTTTCACCTCAATTATGCTACACACCATAAGTAATTGCATTAGTAAAAGCGCTTGATTTAAACCTGCACACCAAACAATAATAATCATTAAATAGAAAGAAAAAACCTAAGCAAGCATTGAATCCAATATCTAAATAATAAGAGGAGTTATTAAGTGATGAAATCTAAACCCTAGAACTTTGCCGCTTGCAATATATCCTATATCATTCTATAGCTCTAGATTTCTAATTATCTTCTTAGTTTATTATTCTTATTGGTTCAAATCAACAATCCATCTTTTCAAAGTTAGTTTTACTTAGTAACTCAATTTAATTAAATCAGTTGACCATTCTCTGTGGGATTGACCCTTGCTCATGCACACTTTACTGTTATACGCTCGTGCACTTATGAGGTATTATAATTTGAACCATCAAGAATGAAATAAACAAGTATATCACATCTTTCTCCAACCCCTCATTTTCCCATCCCCCATCCAAAACTTTAGTTTCTTACACTTGAAGAAATTGGTCAAAGTTTTGGATGCACATCCCCGCACCTTGTGCACACCCTCCTCAGGTCCAAAATAATTTCTCTCTCTCTTTCTCTCTCCATCTCTCCAAACTTAGAATGTTTGTATCTAGGCCAACCTACTTTGTATTGTTGCTTGCACTGAAATAAAATGAAATACTATTCTTATTTGTCTCTCTTTTCATGTTTGGCCTATACGTATTAGGAGCGGATGTTTTATTTTTACTTCTAACAAAAAGAGAGAGAAAGATTATGCAAATTATCTTAAAAAGGGAATATAAAAATGCATATTGTTTAACTAATTAGGGGGAGAATACATTCCAAGTACTCAAGGGGGGAATATATATAAAACAAGATAATGAAACATCAGATGATGATAATTTGTGGAATGTTTAAAGATTGTAAACATTTTTAATCTGCATACATTCAGGGGGAGATTATCTTTTATGAGATAATTTTTAATCAAGTTTTGTCATCATCAAACAGGGGGAGAATGTTGATATAAATGCATGGTTTCGGTGGCAAACAAAACTTGATTAAAGATTATGTACTAATAGTTGTTATCAAGATTTTATCATGCAGAATCAAGTAGCAAGTCTTAAAGAAAAATGAGCATAGAAAAAATATTTCATGGTCACAAGGCTCGAGCAAGTAAAGAAGCAAAATACGAAGTGTCATAACAGACAAAGCATGAATGAAAAGGACTCAGGTATTTCCATTCGTATGTTAAAGTGAAAGATTACATCTAACGGATGCAAGATAATATGCATATAACAGACTTCATTTATCATAAGCAAACCTTAGTTAAGCCAATGGTTGTCTAATGAGAACAGACAAAAGTGGAAGTAGTGAAGATCTTCATGTAGAACAAAAACTTCGTCTGCCATCAATAGACTATTGAGTCATACATGTATTGTGATGATGATCTACATATTTATTACATATAATTTTGGTGGCAGTAAAACTTATACTAGATTTGCATTACGCTAATAATATTGTTAATATTAGAAAACAAGAAATAGAACTATACACATGCCTAATATGTACAATTCATGTTGATCCATGTGCATAAATTAGCTACTTTAAAACAATATGATCACATGATTATCAGAATTAAAACATTGCCTAAAAGTTGTATCTAAATTACTCATGTATGCTATTAGAACATTTTTGAAGTATTTTAGAAACTTTAATAGTATTTCAGAAGTTATTTCTACATCCTCAAAAGTCCTAAAGTAATTTCTCAGAAATTATAAGGCTTGTACTTAAAGTAGTTTCAAAAACTCTAAAACAACTCTTTAATTCTTCTCAAGATCAGAAAACTTTGAAGCTTGCACCCAATAAAATTTTAAACCTCAAAATTACAACATCTAATTAACTCCTCTGAAGTCATTTCAGAAACTCTGAAGAATTGCTTCAAAGGCTCTAAAGATCATACTTAACATGTTTCAGAAACTTTGAAACCAATTTTTCAACAATCTATTATCCAATTATAAATACTTCAGAAGAGAGTATAGGTATTCTAATGTATACTCCAACATCCTACAATAAGCATATACACATACTTCGCTATGATTTCAAATGTTCTACTACAAAAACAAATTGTCATAAATTCATCTTTGTTTATCTTCTAAGAATCTCTTACATATCTATGATTACTTAACAAAGAAAAACAATCATATCATCCATTGTACAATCGACATTATTAATCCTATGTTGGATCACTTGTGAATATATACATGTTCTACATAGAAGTATAAACTTATGAATGAAAGAAATCATAATTGGATAAGTTTATATAAAACATATAGATTAAAGCAAATATCCATGTTTCACAACATATGTATATCATGAATGGATAATTATAAAATGATTGATAAACTTCAAGGAAACATGTGTATAGTTAGGTATGACTTCATGAAAAGAGAAACATGAAAACATCATTATTAGATGTAAGAACAACATGCCTAAATGTACTTATCTTTCTCAAAACATAAAATTCATTATGGCTATCCATGATCTACAACTTATGAAAACTCATTTTTGGATATTCATAATTGAACAATTATTTTAGTATACTTTGTCATTAAATAGAATATAAATGAGTTTCAAAGAAAACATGGGTGTATGAACATGCTTAATACACACATTCATTATGAAATATGAATTTATGCTTCTAAAATTATGTATACTGTATGTGGACAAATGTTTTTTAATTTGGAATGAAAAATGTCAAAATTTCAAAAAGTAGTAAAATGTAAAAACACAAGTAGAGGATGCCAGCCACTTGGCACCGCTGCTTGGCATACCGCCTACTAATGGACAGCTGGATGACTTTAGAAAGAAAGTCTAGATGGCAAACTGCCTGGCATGTCCCCAGCCACCTGTGCATACTGCCTAGGAGCACAACCGGTGTGACAGCCGCCTGCCATTCCGCCTGCCAGGAGGCAGCAAGGTGCACTTGGAAGAAAAGCTAAAAAATTGACCATAGCCACATGGCCCAACAGCCTAGCATATCACTTGGCTCATAGCCACTTGGCACAGGCACTTGCCATAATGCCTGACGATGCCCAATGGTTGAAAATGCGAACATTACAAGTAACAAAAATTCTACATTCCTTATCCAACGATCAAGTTTTCAATATTTATTTAAGGAGCATTTGAGGGATGTTTGAAAACATAGGACATTGGGCAATAAAAGAGAAAAGAAAAATAAGAAAAAGAGAAAAATCATCTTACAAATTCTAAGGCCAAGATCTACCACTTCCATATTCGAAAAGAGCTTTCATTCTTCAATCTCCTTGAAGGCCAATCTCTCCACAACATAAGGGAATAACTTCTGTAATAAGAAGAATTGCATCTAAGCTCTTCCTCAGTGCTCAAAAGAAACATGTCAAAAATTATAATTTTGTATTTGATTTATTTCATTTGTAGAAGTTGTTGGTTAGCTTAAAAACCAGGGTTAAAGTTGTTGGTAAGCTTGTGAAAACCAACATTGTTAGAGTTGTTGGTAAGCCTATGAAAACCAACATAGTGAGTTTTTGGTGAGCTTAGTAAAACCAGTGTATGTGTTCTTGGTTAGTTCAGAAAAACCAAGTGTGATTCCATAGAGGATTAGTGGAACCTGAGTGCAGTAAGTAAAAGTTGACTTAGAGAATAGAGTAGGTGCCAAGAGAGGGTCCAAACCACTATAAGTTATGTGTGCTATTTGTGCTTGTTCATTCTTCAATATTCTTACTTGCTTTATCCATTGCTTCATTGTGATTAGCATGCTGACATAAAAGAAAGAGGGGAATTTGATCAAATAGGGTTCAAAAAGAAGTAAATTTTATAAAACCTAATTCACCCCCCGCTTAGGTTCTAGCCAATCCTACCAGGACCAACATGTAGTATCAGAGTGGGCTACATAAATATTTGTAGTGATCTGTTTGGCTAACCCAATAATGTCAACTATCATATTCTCTGAAGGATATTCTATCACACGAATTTTATACTTTGAGGAAATGAGTTTTGATCAATGGAAAAAGAGGACAAAAGTAAGCCTTATAGCCAATGACTTTGAAATGTTGAAATCTATCTTTATTAGTTTAAATAGAGATGATGAGAGAGCCAAGCAAGTAAATATCAAAGCTAAAGATACTTTGCTAAATGCTTTATGCCCCACTATATGTAACCATGTCTTAACCTATAAAAATGCAAAAGACATAATAGATAGGTTAAAGGATATTTTTGAAGGGAAAATTGATTTACTGCAAAGTGAAACTAATATCTCTACTAAGAACAACTTAATTGCAAGGAATCATGAAACAATGGAAAAATCTCTTTAAGAAAAAGGAGAAAAGAAAAATGATCAATCTGTGAAAGTAGAAGAACTGTCAATAAAAGAACTACCATAGACTGAAGAGGAGCAATTTCAAGAAGATATTAAAATTCAAGAAGAAATTGTTGAATACCAAATTCAAATTGAAGAAGAAAAGGATGAAGTAGTTGAGGAATCCTCTCAAGTTAAGGAGAGTCTATCTAAAGAAGATAAAGATGATAAAGAAAGACTTGCAATTCAAATAAAACATCTAAAGCAAGTTAAAGAAGAAAAGGAATTGAGAAAAAGGAAGAAAAGGACAGTCATAGAAAGAAGAAAGAAAGAGAAGAAGTATCATACACTTAAGAACTTAAATGATTTCTTCTCACCAAAGGACTATGAAATAAAGAAAGAAAATGAAAAAAAAGATAAAATACTAAGTTCCTTCAAAAGACAAAAGGTTTACTAACACTAGTTAAACAAAAATGCATTCCATGAAGTCAAGGAAGACAAGGTAAGTGCAGGTATGATAACTGAAACCGAACCTCCTTTTATTTGATATCTATGTTTTGTGCATTTATTTTTTTATCTTAAATATTGCTTAACTTTAGAATTTAGCTTAGAAATATACATACATACATACATATATGAATATCAGATTAATCTAAAAAACATTATGCATTCGTAAGAAAATATAAAAATTATAATTTGAAAATTTCTTACTTAAATCAAGTTTAGAAGTGAACATATTCGATGATGGCAAATTAGGAGAAGAATGCTTTTACATGTTAGAAAGAATTTTCCTTAATTTCCAATAAGCTTAAAAAGAAAATTTTGATTTGAAAGCTACATTCATAAAAATATTAAGTGATTATATGATTAAACAAAAATATCTTGTATTGCTCAACAATTGTTATAGAATTGGTTTCTTTCTAATTCTTGATAATCTTAATCAAATTTGAAGATATTAAAAATCTAAATGCTACAATCATAAAATTTAAATAGAACAATAAATAATCTACCCAAAATAATGTAGTTCATATTTTTACCAATTTCTTTTTGCATAGCTAGGTGCTAAACAAAATATTATACTGATTAAAATAATATGAATAGGACATATATATTTACATTTTTTATTGATGAAAAAGTGCAAGAATGTTCTAAATGTATGCAATCTAGAAGAAATGAAAAAATTCTTCAAGAAGCAAAATCAAAACAGCTACGTCCAAAGATATAGAAAATTCAGAGTTTGGTTTTGATGGCAAAGAAATAAGCTTCAGAGGTAATATTAGAGGAGTCAACATAATGCTTCAGAGGCTTTAAAAATTATCTTCGGAGGCTCTGGAATATGGCTTCAAAGACTCTGAAATATGGCTTCGAAGGCTCTGAAATGTGACTTTAGAGGTTCTGACAAGCATCTTTGGAGGCTCTAAAATATGTCTTCAGTGAACATCTTCGGAGGCACTAAAAGCAAAACTTTGAAGGCTTCAAAATGGCGCAATGAGGTAGGACAAAGTGACATTTAATGAAACATTTTGAAGTAATTGGAAAAATGAGAGAAAGCTATAATGATTACGATATTTTTCAAGACTCACAAAAGATTATCAAAAGTTTCTCGGAACTAAAAGGAAACAAGTGAAGTTTCTACAATAAGGACTAGGTCAGAATTTTTCATTCACACATAAGTTCTATAGAACTTCTAACCTTCGAGCTTGAGCACCATAGAAATAAATCTACTTTTGTGCACATAACTCAAAACTTGTACAACTATTGACACAGAAGTTCTGACTAAGTTCTGCTCTACACAGAAGAAAGACAAAAATAGAGATACATTACACAAAAGATGTTATGCACTTAGAAACTGAATCATCAAGAACTTCTAAACTCCCTCGGAAGTTATCAGAAACATCTTGAAAGTTTTCAGAATGGATGCATAATAAGTCTCTCCATTTAGAAGTTTATCAAAATTTTTTAGAAGGTAGTCAGAGCTGCAATGACTAAATAAGATGATTAAAGCAACAACAATTCCAAACTTTGAATGCTGAAATGAAGAATCAAGTTTCCCATCTTCATTGGTGAGCTCAACTGAAAGCATCTACAATAGAAGTAATGAAGGAAGATAAGTTGCTCAACTTGATAATGTTGTTAAAGAATCATGCTTTATATGTCCATATACTCTAGATGTCTCTAAAATAATTGACTTGATTGCACACATACATAAATTCATTGAGTAGAACCATTTGAGATATACAATTCTAAAACTCTAAGCCAATATACAAAATTGATTAATCCTTGATAAGGAAACTGCACAGTTGAGAGATCTCAAATAAGAATTTCACTCTTAGTCATTCATTTTTGTAATTTTAAAGTTTAAATCATTATAAATAAATCAACATGAATAACTATGTAAACTTTGATTAAAGATTTTACACTATTTCATTCAATGCAAAATTGCTGATATTTATGATTTTGATAATTGAGCATGCTTAAGTTAAAGTTATGCAAATATATGTTTTATTTTATACTAAATGTTGAAAATATTTAATATGAATGACATGTTTTAAAATGCTTAATATTTGCAATGTTGGACAATCATAAATTCTAAAATGATAGATTAAATTGGGATAGAATAAGATAAAATTTTTAATGCAAACTTTTAAGAACATTTTTATTGGAATGATTTCGCCTATGACACTAGGCGCTCGCGATGCCAGGCGCCTGCTCTCATAGCCACTTGTTGTTTCGAAACCCTTTAAACCCAGCATGTTGAACAGGTCTTATTTCCATCTGTTCTTTCCTTCACAGCCTCTTACGATTAAAAAGAGGAAGCATCTGCAATTGCTAAACCTCCATTAGAGTCATTTCACTAAGCTTCTACCCTTTTCATTATATTCCCACATCTAAATGTTACCAAAGGTCATTGTCTCCAAACCCCAAAGATGAGTGAAATGACCTAGGGTTTGAGGAGGAGCATCTTCTTCCCAACCCTCAACCTCTAGAAGCTCAAGAAGATCTCAAGATATAGATAACGAAGGTAATCTCCCTTCCCAATCTAATGTGAATGATGAAGAAGAAGCAAATGTAGAAAGAGGTGAAGGAAAGCCAAAGAAATTTGATTTAAGCAAGTTACCAAAAGAGGTTGATGAAAGAAAGGTTCCAATTGCTAAGTTTGAACCAATGGATTTGCCCACATATTACTTTAGCAGTGAGGAAAAAAATTCAAATTTTATACCTCAATGCTTGGTAGACCGTTCATGTTCAAAAGAAGATTGATCTGGATTTCCTTGATAAATGCAAATCTAACATTCAATCAATGTTAAATTATCAAGGGTGGACTGAATTAATGAAATATGAAGCATCAATTTTCAGAGAGCTAGCTCTTATATTTTACTTCAATTAGAAAGATAGCTCTTATGAATCTATGGTAAAAGGTGTGAGAATGAATTTTGGAACAAACTTGTTATCACTAGAAGAACACTTTGGAGAAATACTAGATATGCTAACGATAGAAGATGAGGATGACCAGAAAAAGGAAGAGATTTTCAATAAACTATCTTCAAGTACAGCCTATACATCTACCCACACTTACATGACAACAAGATACTTGACCATTGAGCTCAGGATGCATAGAAAAGTCTTAGAAAATATGTTAATGACTAAGCTTGGAGGAATAGTGCAAGCTATGGTAAATGAAACCAAAGTTTTGTGGAAGTTGTACACCTATTGGAAGATCAATTTGCCAAACCTCATGTTCACTACATTTGGACACTTACCACAAAGAACAGAGCAAATAGTTTCATATGGTGTATGGATGACAAAAATCTTTGAGTATTATTATGTTCTAGTCAATGGGGAGTCTTGCATACACATGTCTACATTAAATAAGGACTATGTTGAAGTAACACTTCCAAAGAGAATGAGAATTAGGTTCTCAGAATATGTGACAAAAACGAAGGAAAAGAATGAAAGAAAGATGGAGTAAGATGATGAGGAGAGTGATGAAAATGAAGAAGAAGAAGAAGAAGAAGAAGAAGAAGAAGAAGAAGAAGAAGAAGAAGAAGAAGAAGAAGAAGAAGAAGAAGAAATGGGTGAAAGAGAGGAAACAACTAATACAAGTAGTCCCATTGCAAACAGATAGTTCTCACCTCCCAGAACTTCCCCTAAAGTCATTTACCTAAAAAGAGAAGTAAATGAAGAACTGGGAGAGTTGAGAAGAACACAAGAAGGGATAGAAAGAAAGATAGATATTCTTCTCTTTTAGTTTGAGACTTCCCATCCTACATATAGAGTTAATCCTACTTCATCGATTAAGGATCCAGAACCTATGTTCAATATAGAGAAGCCTACTTCCATCAAAGACACTACTCAAGGGGAGCCCGCTTCTTCTATACCATCTACAAATCCTCATACCTCTTAGAGATTCTTAATCCTTTTAGTTATACTTTTTGAGAAAAGCATAACTAAATGTTTTTAATATTTTATCTCTCTCTCTATGAAATGAATAGTTATGAATCAATGGCATCAATTTATAATATGAATGTTTGTTCATGGAAACAATGCTTATTTATGACTTTAAGTTTCATAAGTGTTTAATTATGCAATATGCTTTAGGAATTTCTTCATTCATATCTATTACATTTTGTTATGATAATCCATATCACATTAATAGTCCACATTTTGATAAACAACAATTAACTCATTTTGTAAGAAATACATGAGTAAGCATGAAAAGTAATGACCATTACCTATTGCTTCATGAACAACTTGAGAATGACAAACAAACCATCAATGACTAGAAAACATCATTAGCGATGAGGGTGTAATAATTGAAATCATATATAAAAATAGAGTATGAATGGTTAATGCTAAAGCAATTATCACCTACTGTACAACTTGAGAAAATGGAAAATAGAAATCGCAAATGAAAAATATTTTGGATAAGAATGTGATGAGGTTAAAGATCTGAGTTCCATAGTTAAAATTGCTTACATGATTATAATGAATAAATAATCAACAAATAGTTATATGGTAATTTCACAACTTTCTCACAATATGAAATGTTGAAATAACTGTCGATGATCCACACATACATATTATGACTTTGATGGACAAATATTTTGGTATAATCTTTGCTTGTGCTATAACAATCTATACTTGTATCATGACCTTTTATAAATGAATAATTTTTATGATTGATATCTGTTTATCATGCATGATCCTGAATGTTTGAATATCTGTCTATTATGATTTTGAATATTTGAATGACTATTGATTTAATTTATGAGTGTTTGTTTAAAAGCTCTTAAATAAAATTTTGTAAAGTTTGAATGTTGCCCTATCATGAATATATTCTTCCTATTGATGTCATATCATGATCAATAGTATGCTTAAACATTTAAGCCACTAGTGAAAATATTGTATAGTTTAAACTAAAAGAAGATCTATTTGAATACACATCTCCCATGATATAGCTTTTTGAGGTTGACAAAAAGGGAGAGAAGTGTGAAGAAGATTTGAAAGTGAGGAGAAAATATAGGGGGAATATAAGCGGGAGAAGTATGGAGAAAATTTGAAAGTAAGGAGAAAATATAAGCAAGGAGAAAATAGAGGAAAAGAGGACTTGCGATAAGTATTAAGAAAATTCATTACTGTTGATAGTACATGGTTATTCTGGAAAGAGAAGTCTTTTTGTGTTCCTTTAGAGATGAACGAGTCAGTAAAAATAATAAAGGGAATATAGAAAGGAGGAGAAATATATTTAAAAGACTTACCAAACATACAAAAACATTATCATGACTCATGATAAGAAAAAGATAATTTTAATATGTTATGACCACTATCATTCCCCATAGAATTACAAAATTCAAATTATTCAGGGGGATTTTGTTATAAAAAGGAAAAAAATATGTCATAAGAAAACTTATAGTTCTTCATATATCATAATTAGTGCCAAATTTAACATACTTACATTTCTCTATTAGAAAGAGGGAGTTTATTATTGAATCATTAGCATATTCTTGGTGGTGCTGTCGTGGGCACCCAAATTTAGAACCTTGCTCCAATCTAATTTTCTGTAGTAGTGTGAGTA